>CAKNXH010055514.1:49285-71035 GCA_932178445.1 Andricus quercusramuli
ATTTCCCGATTTTAATAATAAAAATGAAACTGTTTCAATTGGAATGTTTGAGTAGTTAAACAAGTGTAGACGACTGATTGGTACTTTATAAGATTTCTCGAATTTTGAAATAACTTCAAAATCGCGTAGTAATAAGTTGAGGCTTTCATTAAAATTCAGATATTGTTTTAGTGTAAACTATGGAAAATGGGACTTTAACATTTTTCAGTTAGAAAAAAGGAAAAATTGCTTAATACTCAGAAATATCTCACTATTCACAGAAAATCAATAATTCTAAATGAAATATTTGAAAGTCTACAAAAAAATACTCGTTTATTTTTTATATTTTTGACCTAATCGTTGTGACAGGGGGGGTTACAGGGCTCGGGGAGTGCTGTGCTGGGTCTGACACGTGGGTCGGGTTTTGGGGGTCGGGGCAAGGGGAGACGTTGCGCGGCACAACGCGAAACGATGGTGGTGGGGAATGCAAGATCGCATCGCTCTCGTGGACGGTCGTTCGGGGGGGTCGGGGTCAAGGGAGACGATGCGATGTAGCGCGCGCATCCACGCGGAACGGAGCGGAACGATGGTGGTGGGGTATGCGAGATCGCAAGTCCGAAGACATTCGGGTACCTTCGCGTCGGGTCGGGTTAGAACTAGATTATTAAAACAGAAGAGTTTCCTATTAAATTGTGTGGAGGGGAGACAATTGAAGTACCACCAAGTGTTACGAAACATAAGAATACAGGGAACGAATTAATTTGTAGGCCTAATATAACAATGGCCAGAGAAAAAGAAATGTTGAAATTCTTGTCAGTAATTTATTTGCCATATTTCTATTTCTTTCGTCTTTAGTTCCTCACTCCTGACGATGAAAATTAAGCTGAAGTATTGCTTGCTTGAAAATTGAATAAGTTCGTTTAAAATTTCTCTTTTTGGGTTAAAAATAAATCTGTCATAGTTGGAAATTCAAGTGCTTGGTTGGAGACGCGTTTTTGAAAATGGCAAAAGAATTATTTTAACAATATTTTTATTATATTTTTTTATGATATTTATCGCAACTGTTGTTGAAAATTACTCTGTTTGCTTTTGAAATTTTCATTGCTTTCTTGAAAATAGTAGTTTCGTAATTGAACATTGAAGTACATAGTTAAAAATTCATTTTTGTTTTTGAGATAATGGTTCACCTTTTTTGTTGAAAATTAAACTAATTTGTTAAAAAGTCGTTTCTCCTGTTATTGAAGATAAATTTTCTGCAAGTGGCAGTTGAATTTTTCCACCGTTAGTGGAAAATGCTTTTTAGTTTGTCATAAAAATTCGTCTTCTTTGGTACAAAAATTCATACTTTTGGGTTAAACATTCAACTGTTTCACATAGACACTCCTTTCTTAGCTTTGAGTTTTTTTACAAATGAAAATCAATTACTTTCACTTATTATGTATCTATTTCAGTCGCAGATTCATCGTAACTGAAGTTGAAAATTCGTCTGTTTGCTTGGAAGTTGAACTGATTAATTGAAAATTGTAGTATTGTGATTGAAAATTGAAGAACTTAGTTGAAAATTCCTTTTTTGCGATTCATCTTTTTAGTTGAAAATGAAACTGCTTTGTTCAACAGTCGTTTCTCCTTTCATTGAGAATTAATTTTTTGCATCTGAAAGTTGAATTTGTCTTCTCTTTTGCATACACGTTCGTCTTTTTTGGTAGAAAATTAATAATCCTTGTTTCAAATTTCACCACAAAATTCTTATTGCGTGAAAAACGCACATTCTCGGGTTAAAAATTCAACTGTTTCACAGAAAAATTCGTTTTTTCGCTTTAAAGTTTGAAAAAAAATAGAAAATCAATTACTTTCACTTATTATGTATCTATTTGAGTTGTAGATTCATCGAAACTATAGTTAAAAACTCGCCTGTTTGCTGGAAAGTTTAACTGGTTGGTTAAAAATTATAGTTTCGTAATTGAAAATAAAATTACGTAGTTAAAAATTCATTTTCATTTTGCGATAATGGTTCATCTTTTTTTCTGGAAAATTAAACTAATTTTACTTCTGTTATTGAAAATTAATTGTTTACAACTGACGGTTACATTTTTCCAACATTAATAGACACTTTTTTCAATTTTGTGATCAAAATTCGTCTTCTTTTGTACAAAATTGATATTCTTCGTCTCCAATTTCCCACAAAAATTATTATTTGGTGGCAAATTCATATTTATGGGTTAAAATGTCAACAATGTTCCACATACGCATTCCTTTCTTAGCTTTAAGGTTTTTTTTTACAATTGAAAAACAATTATTTTAACTGATTATGTATCTATTTCATTCATAGATTCATTGTATCTGTAGTTAAAAATTCATCTGTTTCCTTGAAAGTTCAACTGGTTAGTTGAAAATTGTAGTTTCGTTACTGAAATTCAAGTACTTAGTTGAAAATTCTTTTTTGGGGCTAACGGTCCATCTTTTTGGCTGAAAATTAAAAAGCATTGTTCAAAAGTCGTTTCTCCGTTTATTGAGAATATATTTGTTACAGCTGAAATTTGAAATTTTCTTCTTTTTTTTTTGCATAAAAATTCGTGTTTCAGAGGAAATTAATAATCCTTGATTCAAATATCTTCAGAAAATTCTTATCTGGTGGAAAATGCATATGCTGTGGTTAAAAATTCAACTGTTTTACAGACAAATTCGTTTTTGAGCTTTGAAGTGTTTGTAAAAATCGAAAATCAATGTATATTCATCGTAACTGTAGTTAAAAATGGAGTTGTTTGGTTGAAAGTATATTTTAATTAATTAATTTATGAAAATTAATAACAAATTATGTCACCTGACAGAGTCTACTACGAAATATAACCAAATATGTTGAGGGAAGGATTTCCCTAACTTCTTTACAGACGTGTACGTTGAAAAGAAAGCAAAATCTACTGTCCGAACGAATTCTGAATTGTGGAAACAGTATATCCGTAGTGATTTATTAACGATGATTATATTTAAATATATTCTCCCTTCCCTATCCTGAATTAGCAGCGTGACACTTTAACTTTATGAATTCATGACTACATGCCTCCTCAAGTTAAAGCTATGCTCCAGCAATCTGTGGTGGCCATATTTCCCCCTAGTAACTAGAGAGATTGATCAGCAACCTGGGTCGGAGCAGTGTTGCGGAGTGAACGTGTTATTTGAATAAATAACACGAAAACTCCAGATGAATCTAAAATATCTATACCATAACACATATACCTACATACCTATCTACCTTATACCATATAACGACCTACTTTACACCTATATACCTATCCCACTACTTTCCAACCGAGCAAGTCACGCCTACCCCGAAAGGGAAATGGCTTAATGGTATAATAATAATAATAATAATTTTCACTTCTCTACCCGGAGGTTGGTACTACTTAGAACGCAAGGCAAACGCACATGCGGTACCGCGCCGCGCGGAGCGGAATGGGCTTAGTGTGGATTGACCATTAAGCGGGACCAGGGCGCGCGACTGTTGGTTCTCGCGCTTCGCTAATGAAGTTCCCTTGCGCTGCACGCTCGGTCTTTGTAATTCCCTTACATTTGTGGGCAGTCATTCTAAAATTAAAGGTCAATGCATCAACAACTGTAATTTAGTGATTGTGAATTCTCTGTTGTTAAAGCTCCTTCGGTTTGAACGAATACATTCTCATCACGTATCTCGTGCTTCACACTCGATTTGGTCGACAATGTGAACTTTTCTACAATATGTTCACCTCTATTTTATCAAATGTATATTATATTGATTTCTGTTCCTCGGTTTGGCGCTGCTTATTCAGATATTACAAAATGAAGTACAAATTTTATTTTCAATGATTACCTTAATATTTGCAGATTGTAATCAAACCCTGTCATTATAACTTGTGTCGTTTTTCTATAAATTGAATTTGTGTATTTTCAATGTTATTTCTCACGATTAAAACTAAAAATACGCATCCTAGCATAAGGGGCTGTTGAAAAAATACGTAACGCCTTCAGGGGGGGGGGGGGGGGCGCCTGAAGCAAATTTGTAGATATAATTTAAGCGAAAAATTTTGTTCAATAAAATGTCATTGCAGCTTGTGTCCTTTTCCCAAAAAGTTGATTTTTCAATTATTAATATATTTTTTCGCACCTTGTGTCGTTTTCCAAAAACTTTATTGAAAAATTAAATTTTTCAGTTTTGAATCTTATTTTTTACGATTGAAACAAAAACTACGCGTCCTATCAAAAAATTATTGATCGCAAATTCAAATGAGTTCTTACTCTTTTTGGGAAGAGCATTTTTCATCTCTCATTTTTTTTCATAGCTTGTGTGGTTTGTTGAAAATGTTCATTTTAATTTTCAATGTTGTTTTTTTACGAATGAAACAAAAACTACGTCTCCTACAAAACAGTGATTAATGACAAATTTGTAGATCTTTTTTGGGTACACAATTTTTGTTAATTTATTTTTTTTGTATCTTGCATAGTTCTATCGCAAAATGGAATTTTTTATTTTTCATTATTTTTTGTGCAATCAAAATTAGAATTTTTGATTTTTCGAAAATATTCAAAATGCTGTTATGACAATCTTATAGGGCTTTCAAAGAGCAACGTTTTTCTTCTTCTGGCTTTTTTTTATATTGTGCGTTGTTTAGCTTAAGATGTCAATTTCCTTTGTTTTTCTGGATTTTAAAAATGCTATAACTCTGATCATTTTCTCTTGATTGAAAGAAGTCATGAGGATCAATATTCCGAAAGTTATCGTGCCTACACGATACTACAGATTATAGACTACAGACTACAGACAAAAAGATAGACACCATTGTAAAAATCGTTTTTTATGACTCAGGGGGTCTCAAAACGTGAATACATCACTTCATCTTTTTGTTTTATATTTTCATAATGCAAAAAATTTTTTTTTTCAACTTACAGAATCTTTAGTTAAATTAGGGGCAGCATGGATTTTTTTGTAAATATTACGGAATTTTCTGCATTTTATTACCGAGTTTTCAGTTGTTTTATAAATTTACGGATATTTTCTGTAACACTGTCAAATTTACATCTTTAAATTATAAAATCTAATCAAAAAGTGTGTAAATTTTATAGAAAGTATCAGTAAATTTGTAAAATTACGGGAAATTCAATTTTTTGAAAATATTCTAGATGGTTAACAAATTTTGTTGTTTTTTAAAATCTCAGTGTCTAAAATGGTCAACTTTTTGACAATCGCCCATAAAATGTGTCTATACACTGAAAAAAATTTTTGGATCCAAATAAATTCATTTCTTTCATTCCATTTATTTGAGCCAAAAAACCCGTTCACTTAATTAAACTGAATATTGTTTGAAAGCAACAAACTCGTGCATTGATTCAAAAAAATCATTTCTTTGTGCGCCATTTCTTTAGAATAAAAAAATAATTATCGTTTCAGAATACACGATAATTAACTCTTGAGCCTTTGAATTAAAATACATTCCATTTGAAATAAATAATTCATCGATGCGTGAAACAAATATTCTGGTTTCTACGAATTAAAGAAATATTGAGATAAATGAAAGCAAAATTAATTAAGTGAAAGCGATATTTCTTTTATTTAAGGGGATTGATACTGTTGTTCTAATAGAACATGCCATTAGTCGAATAAAGTAACTTGTTCACGCAAGTGATGATTTCTTCACTTGGAAGATATGTTTCGTTTAATAAATAGAGTGAAGCAATTTATATCCAATAAACATTTCCTGCAAGTGATTATGTATATGTTTGAAATGACTTCATACACCATTCGTTCGAAAAAATATTTTGGTGAAATTCTTCATTTGTACTAGGTAGTTCAGAACATATGCCGCCAGATGCGCAGAGTTTATGGTCTCACAATATAAATGGTTTCTCCAGTCTTCAAGTTAGCCATAAATTTTAAACTGCATGCGTTTAGAAATAAATATGAATCGGGATAATTTTGATAAAAAAACGCCATGCGAATAATAAATTATGCATACGGGTTAAAAAATATTTAGCGATTCCAGCAGAATCCAGCACCCATATTCCATTTATATGAATGAAAATAATTCTTACATAGTGAATTAATCATTTACGAATATAACTTGATTATTATATTTTGTTGGAAATGTTGAAGTATCATTAATTTTCTGAAAACTTTTTTCTCTCATCCTTAGAAAGAACTTCTAACCATTAAATTTTGTTTATACACCAAAATTTTCCTTTTAAAATTACGGTGAGTTTCTAATATATTTTACATGTTATATTTTTCATATACTTAAGATAATGAAACTGTTTTCGAATTAGATATAAACTCTAAATAAAACTTGAAATTTCTTAAAAGCGACGAAGAGATCAGCAGAGTACAGTAACATTTTCAAGCAAAACAACAGTGAATAAAGATTTGTTGTAAACTGAGCATTTTGTAATTCTAAAAAAACCCGGCTGTGTTAGTTAACGTGTGTGGCTGCGCAAGCTGCAACGCCACAGACGGGTTCTGGCGTCTGCACTAAAGCAGTCGCCCAATATGGTTGGGGCTCAGTCTGGCCCCAATTAACTTTTCCACATGGGTAGGCAGTTGATCTTGCTTGAAATTCTTTTTTCTACTCCGCAAACATGAAAATAAATATATTATTGTACATTATTATTATGATTGCATTGAATATATATTTTTTTCAATGCATGGGCCTGCTTAATTTTTGTACTTTGAAAATTCAAAATTTTTAAAGGATAGAAGAACTTTTTCTATTTGTTTGAATTGTTCGTACAACCAATTAATATTTTATCGACTCTTTTACGTGTTTTTTAAACAATAAACCGCATCTTGAAGAAAAGTCCTTTTGTGACAAAATAATGTTTCTTGGCGTAATTGGAATTTTCCCATAAATTTTAGGTTGAGAGGATTTTTATTTGTCTCAACAAAATTCCTCTTGCTGCAAAAATTATCTTTATGCGACTAACTTCACCTAATCTTGCAGCCAAATAATTCTATTTGTGTAAAAAATATATTTACGTGGTTCAAAACAAAACAGGCAAGATGTCGATGCCTTTGTTCCAAGAAAACTTTTTCTCTGAGTGAAATGTTAATTATACCAAAAACTGCGCCAATTTGAATCAAAGAATCATATATTCAATTGAAAAAAAAAATTTGCGCAGCTCGAGTTACATTTATTTGCATGTAATAATTATCCTCTAGTAGATAAAGCACACTTTAGGAAATTTGGAGTGGGGGTTCGCCATGGATTGTACTATGGGAAATTTGGAGTGAGGGTCCGCCATTGTATGTACTATGGGAAATTTGAAGTGGGGGTTCGCATTGGATAGCACTATGGGAAATGGGGAGTGGGGGGTCCACCGTGGATGGTACTATGGGAAATTTGGAGTGGGGGGTCCACCATGGATGGTACTATAGGAAATTTTGAGTGAGGATGCTACTCAAGTCTAACTTCCCTGGCGGACCGGCCGAACGCAAACATTACGCTACAGCGTAACGGTAAAGTAATGGTAAAGTAATGGTAAAGTAATATAGCATTATAATTGATAAAAGAAACAAAATTAATATGTAAACTGTTGCAATTATAATGAAGCGTTAACATTTACGTTAAATGGGCATGCCGTCAATGCAACAACTTGCTTTCTCATCGTTAAAAAATAAAAAAAACAAAGTGGCTGTCATTCAAGTCAGGCCCCTGCAGACTGGCAACCCACTTGAAGCCCCTTTAACGGGTTGCCAATATGCAGGGGCTGGACTGCAATGACAGTCACTATGTTTTTTTATTTTTTAACGCTGCAAAAGCAACTTGTTGCAATTACGGCATGGCAATTTAACGGAAATTTCAACGTTTTATTATAATTGCAACAGTTTACATATTAATTTTGTTTCTTTTATCAATTATTATGCCATATTACTTTACCATTACTTTAACATTACTTTACCGTTACGCTGTAGCGTAATGTTTGCGTTCGGCCGGTCCGCCAGGGTTACGTCTAACTGAACCTCTTGAACGAAATTTTTACAAGTAACTAAGGCTAAAGGACAGGTCAGTTAATTAAAACATATTTTTCATGGTTACATGTTTTTTTATTTACTCTTGTTCAAAAAAAAATTACATCTATGTTCTTAATTCTAAGGATATAAATATAGGTACCTGAGAAACGTAGTAAACCAAATTACATCTAAATTCTTAATTATATTCCATAAATAAGAGTACAAGTGTGAGGTAGCGAGATGATTCATTACAAATACGAGAGGGGTCAAAATTAAGAGAAGAGCTAAACTCGACAATTTCCAACTAACTATTCCACATGAGAGAAGAGATCAGAACTTATCACCTATACAATACATATATACTATTTATAAAAGGTACAAAGTAGCGAGTTTCGATGAACATGATTGCACACATGAATCTAAACGAATTTTATTCCGTAGTGAGCAAATACATCTGCCGCCATGTTTAGAGTCTGGAGGTAAAAGCTACCACAGGGTTCGCATCCAGCCCCTTGACCGTGCCGTCCGGCGACCTATTGTTTTGGCCGAGTCGAGCGCTGGCCGTACAGTCTTGTTCAAAAAGACGCACGGTTTGCAGTGCGAACCCTCTGTACTACCCATCGTCGAGATACATTAGAGACACTAGAAAAAGGAAAAGAAAGCAAATACAGTGCAGCACTACATATCATGGGGCCCCGTCTGGATGTATGCCACCTATTTGAAATTATTTAACTGTTTTTTTATATTTTTTTATCTAAATGTGTCTAGTCGCCCCTATTAACCAGTCGCCACTAATGCTTCTGTATGCTCTAATGAGTCCCCGAGACAAATTTAGTTGAAAATGTCAAAAAGTCCCCTGAGTACATATGAATATCTTGGTTAGATTTTTAAGAACCTTGTTAGTTTTTGTTTAAATAATTTTTTTTCAAGATGAATTTTTGAAAGAAAAAAAATTATTGACAATTAAAAATGCATTTTTATCTTCGGAAAAAAAATCCAAATAGTTGAATTCTTGAGGAAAAAGATACATTTTCCAGAAGATAGCTACAACGATTAAGTCAGTAAAGTATCAATTGAATCAATAAAATATTCGTTAAATCATTAAAATATTCATTCAGTCATTAAAATAATTGATAAAGCCTAATTTTCAGTGATTAAATTCTTATTAATACGCAATATGAAATTCATTTAAATCTGGGATAATTGATCTTTGATTTAACAAAATAGTTGAAATTTGAACCAAATAGTCAAATTCCCAAGCGAGAAAGACTAATTTTTTTTAAGGCAGTTGCATTTTCAACAGGGAAGTTAATTTTTAAGCAAACAAGATGAATTTTCCTTTAAGAAGATTTATTTTCAAACAAAATTCACGAATTTTTGATTAAATTGATTGATTTTGACATAAAAGAGACGAATTTTTTACTAAACATTTGCATTCTCAACACACAAATATGAATAGTCGAAAAGAAAATTAATTTATTAATTAATGATTTTAAATAAGTAGCATACATCCAGACGGGTCCCCATGATATGTAGGGCTGCTCTGTATTTGCTTTCTTTTCCTTTTCTTAGTGTCTCTAATGTATTTCCACGATGGGTAGTACAGAGGGTTCACACTGCAAACCGTGCGTCTTTTTGAACAAGACTGTACGGCCAACGCTCGACTCGGCCGAAACAATAGTTCGCCCGACGGCACGGTCAGGGGGCTAGATGCGAACCCTGTGGTATCTTTTACCCGAGCCTGGAGCTCTAACCCATTTCAGTTTATACTTGTCTAAAAGTCTTTTGTGAAAGTTTACCACAATGCGATTGTTATCTAATAGATTGTCTGTACAAATATCAGTAAAATGGCGCAAAGTACCACCATTACACATATGATGAAGAAACATGATACAAAACTGACCACATACATTTGAAGAGGTGCTCTGTAGTTGTTTGGTGTTCCATCTGTAGAGGCTGGAGTTTCTACGTAGACGATGAAGATGTTGAGGAATAAGAGGCGGTATCCCGTAACTGTCAAAGTAGGTTCCTCTACCGGTTCCGTCGATATGGATTCCGACCCAGTGGGAACCATGCTGAGTGTGGTCATCAAAGTTAACGACTATTGCAGCCGGTCTTGTCCAGGTTTTGGGAATTTGATCTGCTGGGTATACACCAGTCGTGGGCATTTGTAAAACTTGAAGAACCTGCATTATCTCCAGACTGTTCATGTTTAATGCTTACAATTTCGTAAGGACAAGGCTTAGAATCGGTTGTTTGATTTGAAGATTCAGTCTTGATCTCGGCACCGCCTGGAACTGAATTTCTGCATATTATTGTTTTTCCATACGCTGACCTTCTGTTTGACAGTTTACAGAGAATTTCTTCTTGTCGTTGTCTTTGAAGCCAGTGACGAAGTTTCATGGCATTGTTAAGAGCACATCTAAACATTTCCTCCTTTCTAACTCCATGATGAAAACAGAAATCTTTCCTGTCGTCGAGTTTTTTGAAACTTGGACAGTTTACTTCTTCCAAATTGATGATTCGTCTGCTGGTGATTTTTTGCAAAAGCGAGGCTTTTTCTCGACCACGTGTATAAATCTGTAATGCTGTTTTGGCAACCTCTCGAAGGTTTGAATATAAAAACTTCAATGGGATATCTCCATCGAACCATACAATTCCATGATAGAAACAGGTTAGCCGGTTGTTTTGTGATTTTGAATTTGCAGGAAGTTCCGAGAAGAGATATGGCGCCCCAACAATCCAATGGGCTATGTATTTATGATCGACAACAACGACAGCCACTTCTTTTGATATAAAATGATCATCTATATCTCAAAAGCCTTGTATGTCGATTATATAATCCATTTTTCAGTCAACGGTAAAGGTGAGAATGAAAAGACCTTTACGAGAGACTGCAGGCAACTGAGCAGAGCGTCTTATATACCCTTGTACATATTCGTCGCTTTTTCCCCCTCCATTTTCAACTGATGGTGAAAACCGGTTCTGTTAAACAGGTTTATGCAGGTCTGTGCAGGTTTTAACCGCTATAATCTACTATAACCTGTCTGGACGCATCAATTTCCAAGACATTGTCGTATTCAGCGTAGACTATACAGTTAATTGTTTGCTGTAGTGCTTCTTCTACACGAAGTTCAATTCGAAGGCTGCCATGTTTAACGAGATTCCAGTGTGATTGGCAATTTGCAGAAAGATCAGGCGTTAGATCAAATGCAAAGAGACAGTATCCGTTTGCGTAATCAAAACGATCAATATTATTTCCCTCGTTCAGAAAATGAATTCCCATTCCGGAGAACAGAGTATGAAAAGTATCAATGTATAGTTTTCCTTTTGAAAAATCTGGTTGCAAAGGCTTTGACGGGATCTGCATACCATCCACGTAGAGAGAAAAATGATTGATATTAAAGTGCTTGAAATTTTAGGGGTTTTTACCACGATGACCGTTGAATGAGTCAATTTCGACAAATCCAATAATGCCCTTTTAGGTAGTTGACCAAGTATAACATTATCGAGAGTTTCACTTTGAACGCCAGAATGAAGCTTTTGCGTGTGCAAGCAGAATCCCAGGGCTAATTTTTGCACGTCGTATAAGGAGAGATGCTTCTTCAATATGGAGATAAGCCTGATTAGTAGGATCCATAAGGCAAAAAGCATCCTTGGAACGCACCAGTCGAACTCTAAGTTCAACACCATTCAAGAGAAATTTATGTTGATTGAAAACATCACTGTGTAAATGACCAATCAGATCAATTTTTCTTCCTTCACCCAATATATGTCGTCTATCGACAAAGCCCTGGTTTTGAGTTGTAACGTCATCCATTTTACCAGCTATATCATGAAGCCATAATGTTGATGTAAGATGACTTTTTTTCGCTGCTGGTCCATAGTTGAGTAGAGATTCAATATACGCTCTGTATGCATATGCATTATTTGGCGGTGATATAGGCTTTTGATTGAAGTATACATCCACCTGGTTGAACATTGTATGCAGTAAATTGTTGATAGGGCCAACGGATTCCACATTAGAAGTGTTTTCTGCAGTTTTTTTAGGAGTGTTTAGTTTGACTCTTACACTTAGAAGTGTATGTGCAAGATCAGTGTACTCATCCCCCTGACCTGGAACTACAAACTCGATGGGTGAATCATCTGTGAGAGATGAAACTGGTTTGTAGTGTACTCATTGAGAGCCCTCTATGGATGTTTGTGTTGGAGGTAGGGAAAAGAGATCCAATTCCGATTTAAGCACTCACACGAGTGGGAATGTAAAAATGACATTTTTTACTTGTTTCCAAAAATGTCAATTACCGATCTTTTTGTACTTTTTTATCGTGTTTTTCTCTTAGATTTTTTACTTGTCTTTCTCTTGACAGCTATTTTCTTCTTCCTCTTCTTCCTCTTCTTCTTGATTTTTCAACTCCTTTTATTTCTTCCACGAGGTTTTCCTGCGATGTTCAACACGCTGCGAACGCCGAACAACTGAAGATTATTCTTCTTACCAGTCAATTCATATCCCGATCCGTTCATCAAACATTCCACCTTTTCCATGGCTCGTCTCTTTAATTCTTTTCCAGTCTCTTTGAGTCGGGTTTTCACGGCCTATTTGAATGGTATGTTACGTTCCACATCATCAATAACATTCATTCCATGGCGCAGTGCTTCTTTTCCAACTACTCTTGCTCCACGTGTGAGAAAGGGTAAAACTCGTCGAAACAGCCCTCCGAGAAAACTACCTATACCATGCCCTCTCTGTTAATGAGAGCCAATATAAATTTTGGAAATTCTTCTACTTCCAACTTGAGTTGTATAGTAATCTGTGTAATGACTCATGTTTGCGCAATCCGTTTGAAATAAAGTGTCACGGTTGAAGTGCCAAGCTCAAATGGTACCGCAAGTCCCAGGTGGTCCCTTATATCTATTTCTATTGTGCGGAATGAGGTATGAAGAATAGGTATGTAATGAGGTGGTGAAAAGTTTGTCACCTGGGTGAATCCAAAAATATAATTGTTCATATCCACTGGCACGACTCGTAGCAGTGGTGTTTTTACATTTCCAGTGATGCGCGGCTCGCATAGATCACAATAGACAAAAAGTTTATTTGGGAGACCATTTGATCAACTTGGTGGATGGTTTGCCATATATGAATCGATAGGTAAAAGTATGTGAGGTGAAAATTCTAGAATTTGAGATATCTTCTCACTGATTAAAAGAAATTGACGACCCGGAATTTTACAATCCTCTTTACATATTTTCTCCAGTGTTATATAATGATTGTTTCTTTTTTCTTGTTTAACAACCACATGTTTATTTATTTTATTAATAAATAAAGTCATCCAGCTGTGAATAAACTCCAGGTGGAAAAAAGATGTAATTACGCGTTTCCATTTTCCTTTAAACAGTTCCAGTTTAAAACCTTCACCAGTTGAGATGGCAGTATTGACGCCTGGTTTGTCTGCATTTCCGGATAAGGCTAAATCTACACTGCCAGTCTCATTTAACCGAACGCTTTCAATTGTAGATTTCTCAATGAGCCCTATTTTCCCTAAAATTGATTTTGGTACAATTGAGATGCGATTTTCCATGCTTGCTGCACCTCTCACATGGAGAAATGATCGTGGAAACTGAATCTCTGTGAGTCCCACCACCCAGCGACCATGCAGTCGAATTTCATGTGGAAGCTGTGTGATAAAGTGAGTGATTGTATTCTGTGGAAAGTACTTCATACTACTATCACTTGGTAAAATGAGATAAAACTGATCTTCGTCATTCATTGTAGAGTTTTTAGCTCTGTAGCTGGTATCCACGAGTTGAATTTGTCAGGGTATCCAACCCACTTTACAAGGAGCTGTTTCTTAGCTCCGTGACCCTTTGATTGAATCACCTTTTCAACAATAAATTCGTCGTTTTCTACGTCCTTATTTTCAACATCAGCAAATTCTTGTTCGTAGAAAATGCCATCAATATCCTCTCCAGCTAAATCTCTCAATTCGTACAAGATGGGTGCGTGCGTTCGCCAGGTGATGACCTTTTTAATAACAAACAGCCCTTCTGTCCAGTTAGCTTCATATCCTTTTTCAAAGATGTCCCTAGCACGACTGATGCATACAACATCACCCACACTGTATTTAGGCACTTTTTTACGGCCGACTTCTCTTACAAATCGTCGTTGTATATTTGCACAAGCTACAGCAGCATTATGAAGATTGACTGTAGATGGCGCCATACGTATGCTTGAATGACGAGCATTGTTGTATGCATAAACTATTGGCTGGAGAACATCAATGTATCGATGAGTATTGCGATGAGTAAAGTAACGCCACATGCGATCTTTGAGAGTACGGTTGAAAGGTTCAACAATGGCGGCCTTTATACTTGGATCACGTGTAACACGAAATTGTATTTCACGATCTGACAAGAATTTTTGAAAAACTTTACCGATAAATTCCTTTCCTTTATCACTCTGTAGATAAAATGGTGTTCTATCGCCAGTTCTATCGAGAATTCGTTCAAATGCTTCTTTAACATCAGATGCAGTTTTATTTTGCAGTGGTTCAACCCAGGCAAACTTGATCAAAACATCAATGACAACCAGCAGATAAGAAAAATCATCATTGTAGCTTTTCAAAGATCTCAAGTCTGCTAGGTCAATTTCCCAAACATCATCAATATTACAAACACTATAATGTTGGCTAGCAAATTTAGGTCTAATGGGCCGATGGAGATTGTATGCATCTTGACTCTTCAACCAGTCAATTACTTGCTTACGTGGAATGTTTTTCCCTGCAGACATGGCAATCTTTTCGACGCCAGAGTATGAAGCCCCATGTGAAGGGTTATAATATATATCTTCCAATTGCTTCATTTTTTAAAGATTGAAGCCCATTCAGGTACGTGGTTTCGTATTTCTTTTAACAGTATCATCATCATCATCATCTGCAGCTTCTGAGTCGTTGGTACTTTCCCAGTTCTCGCTATCGGTCAAGAGAGACTGGTATTCTAAAGTTTTATCCGCATCCTCATCATGTTTTATGGATTTTTTCGGTGTAGAACTTTTACGCGAGTTGTTTAATAATCTTGTTACAGATGCATGTGATTTTGATCTCCAGTACACACGATTACCCAAAATTTGTTTAGGTGTCTTAATTCCTTGAAGAAACTATGCAAACTGACGTCTTCCTGGTACAACAACTGATTTCCTATACCTAATAGCATCGTTCACTAAATCTGAAATATTTGATTTCTCAACACGTGCTCCGTCGATAAATACAACGCCCTGTTTATCCCATTTTATTCCATTTTTAACCTCTGGTGCTCGTAATTTTTTGCGTCATTGGTAAAGAACAAAAACCTTTGTAAAACTTTCTGATACAATTTCCACTTTTCATGTTCATCAGTGTATAATGGAGTATTTTAACAATATATGACAAACAATTACGAAGATGAAAACATGTTGGAAAAGAGTGTACCAAGGATTGGTGCTAGTAAAAGGTGTAAAAATCCCTCTTCTTTTTGCATTCACATTCACAAATACTTTTAACGAGTTGCGGGTTAGCTTTTTTTAAAACAGCACGTCGTTGTTCTGTATCCAAATGATAGAGAGCGTGTAATGTCTTAACATTCTTCTTTCCGATGGATTTTCGTTCGCACGTCATCATGACAAACGTACAACTGGTACTAGATCGCTTGATGAACCTGTTTTTATACCTTCTGATGGTACGTAAACGTATTGATATGGATCTGAAGGGAATATACAAGTTCTAAATCTACAATTGTCAGGGGTAGATTGTTTTAAATCTAGAAGGAGGTAACCGTGTGGGCTAGAAGTTGCGTCATAATTATCTTCCTGTAGAAAAAGTTTATTTTCAGGGTATACCTGTCTAGCGAGGTGTTGAATTTGCGCTCGATCCCTCGGGTTTTTAAATACTACAATATAATTTGCGTTTAAAGAAATATCTCGTTGACCATGTCCCTGATGAAAAATATTTCGTGATATGAAGATTACACTCAAATTTTTGTGATGACTTCCCTTGGTAAAAAGATCGACGACTGTGTTATTCGAGGATTCACGCATAAGATCGTCTATAATTATCAGTTTGGCTCGAGGATCACTGGCATAGTCTGATGCTTGTGGTAAACCTTCACGAAATTCAACTCCCTCCCCGTACTCTTTATAGGATGGTTGCCATTCTGAATAATATAAAATTATGCGACAAAATACAACATCGCACATTAAATGAATATTTTGAAGAAATTTTTTCACGAAAATTGTTTTACCGCAACCCGTTGGACCAGAAATTATAGATGGAAACGGATGTTTCCACCTTGGATTCATGTTGAGGAATAAAGAAATCATACAGTGTAATCTCCTTTTATCTGATTTTTCTTCTCACCTTAAATTCAATCGTAAAGTGTGATGGCAAAATGAAATCAAAATTCAAGTCAATGAGCTTATATTTCTCCGCGCGCACGGCAACCAGACGAATAAGCTTATGGGTCTGGTTGCAGCGGCCAGGGCAATGAACCCTGGTCGCCGCGATGCGGTGGCGCTGCTATTAGCTTATTTTCAGCGCCCGCGGTCCGCGCCCGCCAGCCAGCCCGCGCTTCCGGGGAGAGTCTTTTTGAATGAAATTTAAAAGACATACTTACCTTCAGTTTGGTCTCAGATGTTGATTTTAGATTTTAGATATACTTCACTCATAAATGTAGTAGCTACTACATTTATTACAACTAGTTTTAATTTTTTCTGTTGCGCCTATTTATGATATTTTTTATTTAGAAGTGAAAATGCAACCTGATTTACAAGTTCTGAATGTTAAAAAAAGAGAGAATTTAAAAAAGTGGATATTTTTAAAAAAATCATGAAAGCAATTCAAAAAGGAACAATAATATTTATTTTGTTAACAAAAAATTAGGGATAGTCTTAAAAGCTATAAAATACGTGAGGTGGCCTTTCATCACTGGGAAAGGCCATTTGCCACAAACTTTGTATTGGCCGAGTGTCTGGTGATTCGGCCGGTGGTGGTCTTGCCCACAGGGCTTGGGCAATCGGTATTGCAGCAGGGCATCCCAGGTGCGAATTGACCGTTGGCCCACGGTCGGGCCAACCGTCGGACGGTCGGTCCAACTTTGTACGCCACTGGTCGGGCCAACCAGCTGAATGATAACGGTCAACCGCCTTTGGATTCTCAAAGTCGGCCCGATATTTGGTCCCATATATGGGCCATCTTTTAAGATGATGTCGGCCCAGCCCTGGACAACAATGTGGGGCCGACTTTGATTTTGAAGGTTCGTACTACACAGGTGGAAATACACAAAATAGGTATTCAAAAAATAAATAGTAATTGATTGCGAGTATTTTGACTATAAATGTTAATGGTCCTGCTTGGATTGAATACATATATCACATTTTTTTAAATTATATTACAAATAAAATTTCTAACCCTACGGGGTTTCGAACCTACACCTATACCTGAATCTATCGCCTAGCAGTCGGGAGTCTTACCCATTACTCTATACCCGACGAATTGAAAGTCAATGAAAAAACTATCCTCATAAGCTAAAGCTCAAAGTAGTTAAAAAACAATTTGTTAAATGTTTTTTCTCATTAATTTTTGTATTATTATGCAACATATATGATATGAATATAAATTATATAATATTTTAATAAATATATCAAACCAATGTTATGTCGACGGTCGGGCCATCTATTGTCCAGAGTCGGACTGAACGTACTTTAACGGCTTTTTTTTTAACAATGAACCAGCGTTCATCCGACGGTCGGCCCATATATATGGGCCAAGGTTTGACCGACCGTCGGGTGCATCATGGTGACTTGTACAAGCCAATTTTATGCCGACGGTCGGGCCATCTCTTGTCCAGAGTCGGGCCGACCGTACTTTCACGGTTTTTTTTAACAATGAACCAGCGTTTATCCGACGGTCGGCCCATATTTGGGCCAAGGTTTGACCGACCGTCGGGTGCATCATGGTGACTTGTGGCTAACCGACTGCTGTATCCAGAGTTGGACCGACCGCATTCTTTCGGTCGTACCGACCAATCTGCCATAGTTTATCCGATCGTCGGCCCAAAGTTGAGCCAGAAATGGGCCGACAGACGGCTTTTCGCCCACCGCCGACGTCGGTCGCCAACGTCGGTGAGACCATGGCAGCTTGAAAACACCTTAGTCGGCCCAACTCTAATTACCGTAGATCGGTTACCAAAGCAGGGCCAACTTCGGGCCGATGGTCAATCTCTGGCAGCCGACCGAATTTCGCACCTGGGATGGTGGGATTCGTCGCTCTGGTACGTAAGGTTGTATAGTTGCGATAGGCCGATTAACAGCCTGAAACGCGGGTTGACCATATACATATCAAATTGCTAAAATATAAAAAACTGTTAATTATACAATTTTATGGTTAAAGAGCAGATTATTCAAATATACATACGTGTTTCTCCAGCTGAACCCATGCTGACCATCTCCTCAATACACATGTAGGTGGAGAGAGAGTGAGATCTTATACATAATTTTATAAATAATTATCTACAGAAAAACAAAACAAACTACCAAAACCAAACTACTGTGAATCTATTCTGTTTTTTCCTCTTCGACATAACCGTAAGGTAAAGAATCGTAATTCTAAAAAAATCTGCGTTTACAATTTACCGGTTTACACGTTTTTTCTCTGTTCTAGTTACGACGTCATGAAATTTCGTTCGGCGAATTGCTCTGAATGAAATTGAAATAGGAGGAGCATTGTTGACTACCATTTCGCGGATGGTTTCAAAATTGAAAACCTTAGAATTTTTATAATTCAAAGTTATACCTTTAATTTTGCAAACCTGATGAGTTTTTCCATCTGGAGAGGTTACGTTGAAGGCATAAAATTTAGGTCCACCAGATACAAAAGTGTCAATATAACTTCCTTTACCATACACCTCCAACTCATTCGTCATGTGCCCTAGTAATCGACTCATGGGTGGATTGTACTCTGGTACATCTTCATGACATATATAAATGCATGAATCTGTATCATAGTACAAAACGCGGCGATCTAACTGATACATGTAGTCGAATAGCTTTAGTCTAGCTTGAGAAGTAGTATAAGCTGCTATGACTACATTTTTGTAGGGTGATGCTACACTTGCCTCGTCTTTATAGGACCAAGCGGCGTAAAGAACATCAACATTGACCGGTGTAATATCATGAAGTTCCAACTCAGGATTAGTTAATAACTCCATTAACCTTTTACACTCTTCAACAACTTCTGTTTATGGTAAATTCTCTCTTTGACCAAATTTACCTCAAAAAGAGTTGAGACAGAGTTTCGCAACTGAGCGTAAACCTGGATTTTTCGCAATCATTTCGCGGTCTAGCTCTATACCCTCAATTTCGTCATGCTCACGAAGATAAGCTTCCTTTGACGCCTCATCGACGCACTCACTCGGCCACCCGCTAGCCTCCTGTTTAATTTTCAAAAACTTGTTTATATAAGCCGCGAATAATCCACCTTCTCGCGTTTTTGCATCATATTGAGTAACTTTTATTCCCATATCTCGGAAATATGTGTTACTCTATAATTGAGTTCGATGGCTTTATTTAACTCATCCGAAACCCATGTTCCTTCCAACTCACGCTTTCGTTTCTCTTTGCTTTATAATAGCACACGGCATTCCCTGTGCAACCTCCGAAAAATGCGTCACAAGGGTTAAACGCATCCTGATGCAACAAGTGGTGGTTTTTTAAATATTCATGCATCTGTGGTGTATTTTTCTTCAGTTTGTCATACTGACACTCCCGAATTTCAGTTAATACGTAGCCATCTTTACGTATTTTTTCACTCGTGGCGCAAGTGCTTTCATATCGTGACTCAAGAGTGTCCCTAGACGTTAATTTTTTATCACGGTTTATTTTGTTACATTGCACACATCCATCCCAATAGCAGCCATGAAATTGTAAAACATTACGCTTTTCATCACCATTTACATAATATCCGTCAACTAGAGTTCCCTCTGGTAGTCGGAATTCACGACACCTTGCTGCGTCTTTAACTTCTACACCAATTTCTTTTTCTACCCATAATAACCATTCAATGGCTTTTACAGACTGGTTGTTCGCTCGTCTATAACCGCCATTGGGTATAATACCTATGGTTTCAGGGCGAAGGAAATTTTTGTGGTAGACTCTTGAACACGTAGAAGCTATGGTGACGCATTCAGCAAAAGGACAGACGTTGCCGCATTTTAAAAAAATAGACCTAAATGCGAGGCACGCACGACGAAGTATCGTCACATGGCTCACGCAATAATCTACAATCTCTTTTTGAAAATCAAAAACATAATTGTTTTTACAGGAATCGTACCACTCGTAAAATTCTTCACGAGCCTCGATTGTCATGGTATCGGGGGAGTAGTCCTCAACTGGAGGCAAAGGACTTATATATGACTCATTTTCTACTCTATTAAAAAAATGTGGAAATGTACCCTTCTTTGAGCCCTCACCAACGAGTCCAAATGCTTTGGGGAGAGCACTTAGAGGCATTGGCATATAGTTTAAGCTATCTACGAATTTACAATCCCCGACCTGCATGAGCATAATTTTGGTGCCATTCGTTACCACCTTTGGACGGATTCTAGTACCCTTTACTTCCACCAAGTAACGGAGGATAAATTGCAGGTGAAACCCTTTTGCATTGTGTGCAATACAAATTGATTGACCTGAATTTTTCCCCTCACGTGTTACGTGCTCTACAAAATCCTGTATAACATTTTCCCCTTTGAATATAAGCTGACGGACACCGCACTATGTACAGGGTTCTTGAATATTTTCATCCGATAAACAGTCAGGGCAGACTTTCTGAGCTACACAGAGATTCGGCTCATGAATGTTTACCGAATTATCCCCTTCAAGCGTTTTCGTTTGGCGTGTTTCCAAATCGTAAAACACGAAACAGACTCTTTTTGGGTTATTAGCTAGACGCTCAACAATAGGGGACATGTAGCATTCGTGGTTATACGAACGTTTGCGTCTGCAGTTTTTGTAATAAAATGTCCCGCACTCTCTCTAATTATGTGAAAATAGAAGAAGATTAAATAATGAAAGTAACAGTTTTTTGTTTGAAATTCAAACTATGAGATAGTCCTTCAACTGGTCCAATTTAATCTATTGCTAAATATATATTATGTTCAAAGATATAAAATTATGTAGTTATTGAAAGTTGGGTCCATGATTTCTAAACTGCAAATAAAAATAGAAACAGATGAAATTCAGTCTCAAGTTTTGGGAATCTAGTCAAGATTTTGTATACACGTGAACTTTGAATAGTAAAATTAATTTCGATTAGTCGGTATAATTTTCATATCTTATGTTATAAAAATTTTATTTTTCCCTGCAATATATCTCAACAATGTATTTTTTCACATTACTTTCTCTTTAGAATGATGAAGCAATTTTTACGAACTTTTAACATAAATATGAGCCCTCATGCTCGTTTGTCTCTACTTGACCATCTATGCATCAATTAATTTTCTAGCAAATTTCTCAATGTAATAAGTAAGGTCTGATGATGTGACCAGAATACACTCGAAGCACAACCCTAATTTTTATCCATAATTTTATTCAATTAAACTTTTCAGTAGTCTGGCATTCGTTGGAATATATGATTTGATTTTCCGCATAAGTTGCTTTCTTTTAGACGTAAAAACAAAAAGACCCTACTAACTTACATGGTCTTTTTCAGGAATTAAGGTAAGAATTTGATCTATTCTTCAGTGAGAAGTAAATTATATTGTCTTCCCAATTATTG
>CAKNXH010055515.1:1766-25018 GCA_932178445.1 Andricus quercusramuli
AATCCAATAAAATGTGATTAGAGCTGCTTTCATGCAAGTCTTGCTGACCTGCAAAGACCTGTCCCGCTTCCAGAACTTGACTGAGTAAGCTTCTGCCCTGGATAGTCTGCAAGCAATGCAGTGAATGAGCTAAATTCATAAAAACATGACAGTTTCTCTGTGAAAAAAAAAACGAAAAAAAAACGAACAAATAAGAATCCGTTTTGAGAGACCTATGTCAATTAACAACGCTTACCTTCTTACTTATTATACTTATATGGAAATTTTCGTCTCAAACTCTTACCTCTCTGAACTCATCCATATTGTTCCTGGAAAAGAACTACTGATTGGTATTTGCTATTCCAACTTTAAAAGTTATATTACCTACAATTCGATTCTCTATGACACAATTCGAAAATTCCCAAATAATAAGGTTCCTGACAGAAAATTGCCGAATAATAAAATATCAGAACTATAAAATTCGCGAATTCGAACAATTCACAAAAATCAAAGAAAAGAATTTTGAACCAAAAAAGATTAATTTTCAACTAATACGATTACTTTCTTATATTTAGATAAAAGACTACGTAACAAAAATATAATAGTCAAAATTTCACCTAAAAAATATTTGAAAAAACAAATTTTAAACAAAATAGTTAAATTTTTAACCAAAGAAATGAAGTTTGAACCAAAAAGATGAAGTTGCAAATAATAAGATTATTTTTCTACACTTACAATACAATTTGGCTGAAACAACCAAAAAAAATTTCTTGGTATAAAAGTTCAATATCCACCTTGAAAAACCTTTGAAAGAAATGAATTTTCAACAAAAAATTTAACTTTCAACCAAGGAAATTAATTTTAGACAAAAAAGGTGAAGTTTTAATTATTAAGATTACTTTTCTACATTTAGATAAAAGATAACATACCGAAAATATAATAGTTCATATAATAGTTGAATTAAAAATTAATTGAATTATTTATTCTGACTCTAAAGCCAAAATTAACATCCAATATCATAAACAACTAAAATAATAGTAATTAAAAAATATGAGAATGAAAATTCTCCCTAAATTTTCTCCGAACCTCATAAGATTTTTTAAGCAAACTTTGCAGAATTCAATTGAGCACTGGTTTATTTTGAATCTATTTTTTTTTAAATTTTGAATTTGATTTTTTCGAACGTATTTTGTAATTTTAAAAATTACTAAGTACATTTTAAAACAAAATTTTTCTTCCAGAAATATACTTTTTTTCAATTATTGTTATTTTAAATTCAAACAATAATGTTCGAGAAATTCAAACATTAAAAACAATTTTTCTTTGTTAACAATATTTGATTATTGTATTTTTACTAAATAAATAATATTTATAGAGAAAAACACAATTTTTTAAATTGTTTAAATTCGGAAATTTTCCTTTTTAAATATTTTCTTTCTCGGAAATTTTACAGTGTCAGGAATTTTATTTTTCCGGATTACTCAGTCGTCCCAAATATTTTTTGTATACACTTACAAATATTTATGGATATAGAGTGACTTAAGAAGTCGTTGAAGAAACATAATTAATTACTTAATAAAAAAATGTTAGGTCTGATCACATATTTCTTAATTCACAAAAATAATTTCTCATTTTCAAACGACATATCACTTGGAGGCATTACTAATTTAAGTATGAATGCTATGAATAAAAAAATGAACTTTCATTCATGATAATTGTTATTGAAAATTCTGTTTCCAATTGAAAATTTGTTTCAGGCAACGTACAAACTTGCCTTTTATATACGTCTTGAAAAACGATAAGACACAATATTAAAGAAATTGTATTTTATTGTGTTATTCTACGAATTCTCAGCAAGTTTCAAAAATGGACTACTTTTCAGGATTTTCATTTTTTAATTTTCTACTTGAACCAATATTGTTTGAAGAGAATCATACAAAAATCAATAGAAATTGAAAAAGATCTAGACGCAAAAATTAGAGATAGAAACTATATCAAAACTGTTAATGACTATATTTCAGGCCTAAGAGAAAGTAATTTAAAAATCGGTGTATATAAAACAATTTGGAATAAATAACATTATTTTTTATTCATCTCGCTATCGGGGTAAATATAATTCTTGCTTGAACTAGCAGGTTACCGGTGTAAACAAGTAAACGATTTTGCTTTTTTTTCAACAGAAAACCGCGTGCATAACATAACCTCTCGGAAATGAGAATGCCGCCGGTTCGGTTTGACGAGTATAAATAAATAACCTAGATTCTTCTTTGTCCTACAACACATACTACACTACAATAATAACAAAAAGTCATTAATACGTAGAAAATTGCTCTGACAACTTTTAATCTAAAAAAATAAAGAAAATAAGCGCACGTTGAAAAGATATACGTAACCTCAACTCGACGAAATTTCAGATATATTTATGAGCATGAAATAAATATATATATGCATACAATATTACAAATAATCATGTATTTAATGTAAATAAGTACTCACTTATATCAATTTTTTCAATATATCTCGTACTCCAAGAATAATTCACCATTAATGCGTATCGGGATTTTCGCCGGGGCCACGACACTTCGGACACAACACACACACACACACGCTCGAAGATGTGATACACAGATTCACTAACACAATCGCGTACTTCGCCTTAAGATTGAGTTCCCAGATTCTTTGGGACCGAGAATCTTAATTCTCTGCTTTAGTAAGAAGTGAATAATCAAAACTGACAAATATAAAATATTAATTCAAAATCTTGTAAGACCTTACGTACCACTCGCGAAATACTTATTAACTTATTACTAATAATCTACGTAAAAAAAAGTGGTGAACCGTTTTTGAATTATCACTTCGAGTTCGTGAATTATTTCGCAAAGTTCGTACATTATAGATGAAAATCCATGATAAGCTCACGATTTTTTCTCGTATCCGAGACCTAGTTACAAGTTCGTGACTTTCCCGTGGATTATTTTTTTCCGTGCAAAAAACCCATCATTTCAACCAACAGATGATACCTTTAGATTTAGCGTGTTAGTAGGCTCATAGTCGTAAAATGAGTGCAGTTACTTTTATCACCCTTTCCCTTGTAAAGCGGAATGATACTCGCCTTTCTTTAATCATTATAATCTTCAAGTAGCTTAGCCACACAAACAAATATTCGTTACCGTTCCTAAGCGTTTCGCCGTTATACTCTCCACACCAGCAGCTTTGCCATTCTTCAACATTTTTACATGGTATTTAATACTAAACTCACTAATTCATACTCCGTCCCTTTCAATAGAATTAACGTCTTCTCTTCTATTTAACAGCTGTTCTGTACCATAACTACACATATATACAATTCTTTTAAATAATAGCTTAAACAATCTTTCACTTTGCCTATATCCCAAGCCATTTCACTATCGGTTTTCGCAATTTAAATTAATGCAGAGATTAGCTCAGTAACTGCTTCCTTTTTTAGTTCTAAACAATATTTACACATAATGCATCCATACATTTGAAATATTTTTATTATTGATACAGTTCAATACGTAAATTAAACATATGAGATGTACTTTATGCTATTCAGGAACACCCATTAGTTTCCTTAGCGAAAAGTCCATCTTTGTTTACTGGTTTTTAATGTCATTTCTGGAGGCTTGCGTTGTGGAACCAGTGTAATCCTTTGAAGAGAGTTGCTTGTGTTAGCTATTCCTGCAAAAAAATAATAATATTCATAAATGTTATTACAAACATTCGATGATTGTTGTCTGTGCATTAAAAAATGTGTGATGAAAAACCAGGCATGTCACTTTTTCAAAAGCAAAAAATTTGTGTATTTCTTTTAAATTGTAATTTCTCTAACGGAAACTGAAATAAGTTGAATTTTTTCAAAATCTTTGCACCATAATGTGTAGACTAACTCATTGAAAGTATAATGACTTACTGATTTTGATATAGAAAGCCTAAAATCAGTGCATGCATTCTTGAAAGTTTGACTATCTTATTTATGAAAGAAAAAAATGTCCAACGTGTTGTGTTCAAAACTAGATATGACTTATAGTAAATAATTTGAATTACCTGGAAAACTAGCAAAAAATGTTGATTATTCTTTTTAGTATAACACTTCAACAAGGATACTGTATTGTTTGACGTAGTTTCATTGAAGTTTTATGAATTATATAAATGGGCACAAAGCGTTCTTTCTTTATTACTTATAAATATTTGAAGGTTTTATAGGTTGCGTTTGTCTGTTTATTTTGATTCTTGAAGTTTTTAAATTTAAGTTTTTGTAAATAATAAAGATTTTGGTGGTAAAGTGAATGCAAAAAAAGTTCTATATCCCTAGCTGCCGCGGCAAGGAGACGTTTTCAACCCCCGTGTTTCAACCTCTAAATGATTGCTTCCCCCAACAGCTAAGGGGGATGAAACTTTTCTTTGTAATTGTTTACCATGAAGATCTATAAAATTCATCACATTTGAAAGTTTTACCTTAATAATAACATTTTGTATTATAACGGTAAAATTATCAATAGAGCAGAACGCGAAAAAAAGGCTAAGCTTTGTTGAAATTGTATTACCTGCAGATTTGATAATGAATTCATGACACATCATAGGCTAATCAGAAAAAGTGCGTAAACGTGCTTTTTTCCAGGAATTTAAATAGAATTAATAGAATTTTTATAGAATATGTATAGAATTTGAAAAATGCTAAAAAACAATTTTGTAATTAAAAATAAATGTTGTTTTCCAAATCAATTCTAAAGACTTCTCCTGACATTTGTACGTATCAAAAGTGAAATTAAGTATAGAGGAAAGTATTGATCAGGGCATTAATAATGAATTTTAAATAACATCATATGTTCAGTTCTGATAAAAAAGAACACGTGGAATTTTTTGTTGGAACACGTCGGTAAAAAGCCTTAGTTCTTGAAAACATTTTTTTGAGCGATTTAGAAAAAAATAAATAAATGCACCATGTGGATGTTTAAAATATTGTTGAAGGTTATGAAAAAAAGTTCCGAGGTATTTCATATTACAATTTTAAAGCTATAGCTATAAAAGAAAATGTATGTGAGCCCATAAAAATTACTATTTGTAAAAAATGTTTCTTTCCGTTATTGATACCTTGGTCTTGTCATTCTTTCTACGGTATTTTGATAAGTAGATAAACGTTAGATGTCTACAATATGTTTAAGTCCAGTTAAATAAATGTACATTTTTTAAGAATTTTGGTAGATTTTTTTTTAAACCTCTGCTATCATATTTTTGGTCCAGGATTCCTTTCTTTTGGTTAAAAATTCTACTATTTGCTTAAAAATTTAATTATTTTGTTGTTAATTCAACTACAAACTCTTAAAAAGTCATCTTTTCTGGTTGAAAGTTAATTATTTTTATTTTACAAATCTTCTATTATATTTTGATTTCAGAATTCACCTCTTTTGATTAAAAATTCTACCATTTGGTGAAAAATTGAATTATTTGTTTGAAAATTCGACCATTTTGTTAAAAAGTAATATTTTTGGTCGAAAATTCAACTGCTTGCTTAAACATTCATCATTTTGGATAGGAAATCTGTCTTTTTTTGTGTTGAAAATTGATCTTCCATGGCTGAAAGTTAATTCTTCTTTCTTGCAAAAATCGACTATTTTGTTAAAAATTTAATCATTTTGCTTGAAATGCAACTATTTTCTTACAAAATCACTTTTGTCGAAAACTGAACTGTTTTGTTAAATGTTCATCTTCTTTTTACAAAAGAAAATTGATCTTTTTTGTTTTAAAATTCGATCATTTGGTTGACGATTCGTCTCCGCGGGTTAGAAATTCAACTATTTGGTTAAGAATTCAAGTTTTTTTGCAGATTCGCCTGTTTTTCTTGAAATTCAAATTTTTTGCTTGAAAATGCAACTGCTTGATTGAAAATCAATTTTTCCATTTGAAAACTATAATATTTGGTTAAAAATTCATCTTGGTTGCAAAATTTATCTTTTCGGGTTTAAAAGACAAATATTTGTTCAAATATACGACTTTTTCGGTAGAAAATCCAACTTTTGTGTTAAAAATTCATCTTTTTTGGTTGAAAATATCACTGTTTTGTTAAAAACGCAAGAGATTGCAACTTGAAATAGTACATTAATGCAACCGAAAATAATATTTGCTACGAAAAATCATCCCATTTCCCCTGTTTTAGAGAATTTTGGGGCTGTTCAGTCTGAAACCACTTTCAAATTAATTTTAATTATTTGTTTCGCCACAAATAAACCGGTATAAAATGTAATTTTTGACCGGGAAAACCGGGAAATAGCCAATTGGCGTTTTTCTGTGCACCCTGATTTATGATTTTAGAATTTTAGATTTATGACATCAAAATCTACAAAATTCAAGTTTTAGATTTTAGGTAAGAAACTTTGACACATTTTGGGACTTTTTCTTCTTTTTTTGAGACTTAGCGGTTGAAAATGACTATGCTTTTTGAAATTATTAGCACCAAAATCTAAAAAATTCATGCTTTAGATTTTGGGTAAGGAATTTTTTATTCTTCGATTAACATAAACCTTGCAAACTTCAGTTTCTTGAAAAGATCATAAAACGAAAAATCGTGACATAGTACTTGGGAACCGTTCAAATAATTCTCATCTTCTGTAGGGAGGGGGTCACCTCTAGCGTTACACCCATTTTGAAGTTACATATACTTATTATAGGAAAATTCTTAAAGCGAGAGGGAGGGTCAAAATTGTCAGAAAACAGTATCACGTATTTTTTGAACCGCCCCTTGCCCATTATCAGCATATCCCTAACTCGACGGCCATCTGACGGTGAGTTTGCTATAAAAGACGAAGCGAAGCGACTGAAAACATTAATGAGGATTTGAAATATATACTGAAAATTGGAAGAAGAACGCGAATTTAAGATGATATCTATTAATCCAACGAGGGTAATTCATATTTGGACTTATATTCTTATTGTCCTTGTAATCTGCCAACATTCAGAATCTGAAATTATATGCGGTCCACCTTTTCAAACAATTCTAGACAACTGTAAAAAAGGCTATAATTTGGCTGATTCTGCTAAACTCTCTGTAAAGTGCTGCAAACAACCTGCTGGTTGCCAAAAACAAGAAGTTCAAGCTCTCTGCAGGTAAGTATCTTCTTGTTTAACCCTTCTTCTAAAATTGTTTTTGAATAATACACCTCAAAATTGTTTCCTACAGTTTTTGACAAAACACGTGGAAAATGATTGTTCTTTCGCAGTCATAGGTAATCCCTTTAAAAAAGTTACAATGGGAATCAGAACTCAAATAGATATTTCATTTTTTTTAAGAACGGTCAGCGACTACTTTTTTACGTCCGATTTTTGAATTCAAGCGCTGATTGTAGAAATTACATATCTAATTTAGTAAATCATTCTACTTCTACTGAGTTAGTCTGCACATTATGGTGCAAAGATTTTGAGAAATGTTAACTTTTTTAAGTTTTCCTATCCAAAAATTACATTTAAAGGAAATTTACAAATGTGTTGTTCTGAAAAAGTTACACGATTGGTTTTTCATCACACATTTTTTAGTACACAGACCAATTGTCGAATGATTATAATACCATTTGTAAATATTATTTTTTTAACTGTTGCAGGAAATAGTAGCCTCAGCAACGACTCTCTTCTAAGGATTACACTGGTTAGACAAGGCAAAACCTCGGAAATGAAATTGATACCCAGGGAATACAGATGATGGACTTTTCGTTAAAGAAACTATGTATGTTCCTGAATAGTATAAATTGAATCATGTATAATTTACGTATTGAACTGTACCAACAATAAAAATATTTGAAATATGTATTACGTTGAAATTCACGTCCGATACCAAAGTAGAATAATTAAAACAGCTTTTTCAGAGATAAGTACTTTGATTCAATCACTATTAATTTTCAGGAGAAATAAAACAATGAAGGCTGTTTCTTTGCTGGGGGGGGGGGGGGTCGTACTTTTTTTGTGAATTCTATTTTCTAATTCTAATCTATGCTTTAATTCATGAAAATCGCGTCTTTCACTTATGACAAATAAAATATAAATTTCAGATTTACTCACCAGTTCCAAGGATTGCGTTGAAAATTCATGTATTTTGTTGAAAAATCATCTTTTTTGGTAGAAAATTAAGTTTCTTGTTTGAAAACTCATCCTTGTGGTTGAAAATTTAAGAATTCAAATTCGCTATTCATAATTTTATTTGTAAATTTATCTTCTTGGTTGAAAAGTCAACTATTACAGTTAAAGGTTCATCATTTTAGTTGAAACTTCATCACGTTAATTAATAATTGAACTATTTTATTAAATATTTTTTTTGTTCGAAAATTAATTTTTTTTTTCAACTGAAAATGTAACTATTCCATTTTTGGTTGACGATTGTCTCGTTTTTCCTCACGACTCTGCGGAGTTTTCCTTTTGCTCTGAGGTGCTCATTTGCATACATGAATTCTTCGAAATCAATGACACGCCATTTAAAATGTTTACCTTGTAGGGTTACAGCCATTAATTTGATATTTTCCATATAAATTTATTCATTTTATTTATTCTAAATAACATTTTTGTATCCTTTAGTTTGCACATGTGGATTTTACGGATCGCCAGATATTATATCAACGCACGTGCCGCGGTAAAGATAATTTTTTATTTCTGAAGCTTTAACGGCAATATTGTCAATGGAGAACATAAAAAAGAAGCTTCTTTTGAGTAACTTGTTTGTTCAGTGCGGGAAATGTTATTATGATTCAAAAAAAAACATACACTTGATAATTCACGCAAATAAGTATAGGTATAATAAAAATTCAGAGCACAACTCTTATTCTCCGTCTTTTGTTGACAAATTAGAAGATTTCCTCAAATCTTGAAAGATCTTTATAATAAATACTGCTCCACAAGAGATTTTTTCCGATATATTTGGGAGCTCTCTGCTTATATAAATTCGCTACGAAAAAATTTAATATCTCTAGGAAATAAAACATGTAAATTCAGAATATCTTTTAGATCTAGCTTAGCTATAAAATTATCTCAAAATAGATAAAGCTCAAGATTAAGCAGTTTTAAAATACGGTGTATCTATTTCTCAATGAAAGTGTTTTATCAAAATTCTGAGGTATGAAGAAGTCTTTTTAAAACTAGCTACAATAAAATAAAGTAAAAAAAACTTGAAAATGATTGCAATATGGAACACTGCACTGTTAAAACATTTTTAATATAGCGACGTGTATTTAAATTATTACATCAAGAATATGAAATCCTCATTGAGAGTGTATATATTAAATTTCATATATTCATGTTAATCATGCACTTACAAGAAAAATAAGATAATTCCATTTCACATAAATTCAAAATAAGCTTAACAGTAATTTTCGATTCTAAATAAGAAAACATGATACTTTTTTCATGTTAATCAAAAATTTAATTAAATTTCAAGTCGAAAAGTTCAATAAGGCGACTATATAACAGACTGAACCTACAATCAACTGTATTCGCATTACATTTTTACCATTTAGAGCGAATTTAGGAAAAAGTTCCACGCGTATGTGGCACTTTAATTATGAATAACAATTCAGTCTACGAATTCTAGATTATTAATTTAATTGCGAATATTTGACAAGGTTTAAAGAAATGAAAGCACTTTGAGTTTTCACGCACACTGCTATACCGACCTGTATATTAAATTAATACCCATGTACATTAAATTTACTATACCAATGTATGTTACATTTGAGTAGCGGTAGTACATATTTGCTTTACACACATATATATTAAACCTCATGCAGATTTTTCTAACAGTGTGGCTTCTTTTGCGCTCTTATTGCCTTGTGCTTATTTTTGATTATATCATTAAACCGTTTCCTTTTCGGGGTAAGCGTGGCTCCCTCGTTGAGGAAGAGAGCAATGTGGGGGAGGGGTATGGTTTCTTAGATTTACCCAGAACTCCCATGTTATTTATTTAAATGAGACTTTCGTTCCGCAACACTGATCCGACGTAGGCTGCAGATCAATCTCTCTAGCGATCACCCCATGTGAAGAGCCTCATATAGTCGTCATGTCCGTCACTAGTGAATAGGCTACCATGATATACGTAATTATCAACTTGTTCTATTCTATCATCTTTTAAGATCATGTTGCATAATATTTTCTCTTCATGCTTGTATTCAGTTTGTTCAACTTTCTTTTTAAGTCTTATATTGTTTTTGATATAACAGTCTTATTATTTGCAAATGCTGACGCACGTACCCTTACTGTTTTGAGCTCCACACCTTCTCTGAAGGGGGCCGAAGATTTAATTTATATTTTACTCATTACAGGATAAATAAATAGATTACGAGGCATTTTTTGTAGACTTTACCGATTTTTTTTAGATTGCAATGAACAGACTTCAATATTTTGAATAATTCTATAAGTTTTTTTTTATTCATCACCGCTAATATATGTTATTAAAGTATACAATTTTTGTGATATTCAACTCACAAATTATAAAAATTATAAATTGAAAATTTCGATGTTAATTCAGTTTCAGAATTAGAATGAGCCATGGCCATGTAACGGATTTTTCCAGGGTTTCACCAGTCGGTTTCTAATGTACACCAGATTACAAAACTTTACTAAAGATTTCAAAAGGTTTCAAAATATTTCAAATATTTTAAAATATTTAAAAGAGTTTTGAACATTTTACGAAGATTTCGCGGATTTCAAAGATTTAAAAAAAGGCGTTTACACCACATTTCAAATATTTCACAATAATTTCTTAAAGCTTTTAAAATTCTCAAAAGACTTAAAGGATTTCAAAGATTTGAAAAAGGGTACAGTACACCAGATTTCAAAGATTTTAAAACATTTCGAAGTTTTGAAACGATTTCAAAAGGTTTTAAAACCTTTTAGAAGATTTGATAAGATTTTTAGTAAGCCAGATTTCAAAGATTTCAAAGAGTTTACACAGATTAAAAATATTTCAGAGATCTTAAATGAATACAAAAGATTTGGAAAAGATTTCGTTTATAAGGATCCTTTCATTCATATCCATACGCATGCAGGCCGAGGGCCTTTTGACCCTCATGTCCCACATGAAGGATAATTTTTTTAAATTGAAAACTTTACTATCATATCTTTAGCATGGAATTCATCTCTTTTGGTTAAAGATTCTATTGAAAGGTCTTCTATTATCCAGGTTGTCTCACCACCTATACAATCCCTTGCACTATTTCATAGGAACCAAAAAAATAAACAATAAAGTCCTCTAGCAAAAAGTTGTGCGCAGCTTAGTTTGGGCACAAAAGACTTTAACATTTATCAACTAGGTCAAACTAACAAAACAACCTGGTTCTCAGAATTTCTTTTACGTAACTTGTAACAAAAATATAGAAAACCTGAAAATTCGCGAAACAGACCGAAATTCTTTTCTTGAAAATTTGTTCGTAAGATTAAAATAAGACAACACCTTTTCAAACAAACATAATTCAACCTTTTCGATTCCAATCAGAATTTTTGTTATGACACTTGTAACAAAATTATCAAAGTTTTCATGGAAGTTTTTAAACAATATCAGTATAAGATAACAACATTTCCTATAAAAAAGTTACTGGAAATTCAAGAAACCCACCAATAATTTTGCTAGCAAACTTATTGTCAAGATTAAAATAACAAAACACATTTTGTAACAACAAAAGTCACGATTCTCAAATCTTTTCACAATTTCTGTTACATAACTTCTAAGAAAGTTCACAAAAAATCTCAACCTGTGCGAAACCTAGCAAACTTTCTTTCTTGAAAATTTGTTACAATTTTTTTTAAAATCACACATTTATAATAACGAAAGCCATTTTTCAAAAATGGATAAGAGCTTGGTCGTTAAATGTCGAGCCTCTCCAAAGCATTTCTTCAGCGAAAAACTAGGCAACAAATGTTTAACACATACATTTTTTGTAAATCATGAAAAGTGTCAATAATTTTCAACTTCTATGACATTGATTGATATTTAAAAAATAGAAAAGAGTTTTTTGTCAAAGGAAAGCCTTACTTGTTGCAATCTTCGACAGAAAAACTACCCAAAAAACTTTTGAATCATAAATTTAAATCATGCGAACGGAAGTGACTAAATAACTTTGTTGACATTTGGCCTTTTGAAAAAAATTTACCAGAGTTTCTCGTCAAATGTCGTTTAAAATAAAAAACTTGAAAATTCTTTTCCCAATTATCTTTTCCTTCATTATCGCTTCTATCCAATCATTCAAAAATGGTTGAATCTGAGTAATTTATGCTTAATTTTTTTCAATTAAAACATCGTTTTCAGAAAATACTGCATCATTCACGGCGCATAATTTAAATTTATGTTTGAAAAGTTTTTTCGGTAGTTTTTCCGTCGTGGAATACAACAGGCAAGGTTTCACTTTGATGTGAAACACGTATCTATTATTTTTAAATCAATAAATATCGCAGAACGTAAAAATTATTTACACTTTTCACGATTTTCAAAAAATAATGCACTGCTTACGGTCACACGATTACAATTTATATCTTATCATAGGCTAATCAGAAAAAGTGCGTAAACGTGCATTTTTCCAGAAATTTTTATAGAATAGATTTAATAGAATTAATAGAATTGTTATAGAATATTTATAGAATTTGAACAATTCTAGAAAACAAAAGTATTGATCACGGTGTTAATAATGATTAACTAAAATAGTCCTGCATTTTGTTTTTCTCTATATAAAATGTTGATAATGTACAGGTGTTCTTGCAATGATAATATTTAAAAGTTACACAGAAAAAACTGGGGTTTCTATTAGAACCAATTTTTGGTTCTAAAGAAGCTGCAACAAAAAGGAACCTCTCTTGCTGAAAAGGAACCCAAAATGATAAATGGTTTCTAAATGAACCCAAATGTGGATTCAAGTGGTTCTAATAGAGCCTTTTTCTCACTTCTGCCTTGACTCACTTCAAAGATTGCACGAGTTCATGATGCACATTTTGCTTTATAATTTGAATTTAATAATATTGCACTGGAAAAAATGTAATGAAGAAACTAAAATCATAAACATTAGTAATTCTTGAAAGGAAGATATCGTCCATGAAATGTGAGAGTTTTTAAGGTTATGTTGCGAATCCGAAGTTTTCCACTGCGCATTCACAAGAAGCGCGGGACTATTCAAAATGATATAATATACACTTGCAATATTAGGTTAATATACAATTTTTCAAGAAGCTAGGTATTTCTATAATTCAATTTTATTTGTTTGAAATAAGATTAAAAAAGTTTTGTTAACATTTATATGTGTGACTATTCATAGTATCTATTGATTTCAAATAGGCCCGCGCTTCTCGGCACATGCGCAGTTGAAAACGTCGGCAACCACCGATGGCCATCTATCGGATATAAAAAAACTAAAAAGGAACCCTTAATAAGAGTTCCTTTAGAGCCTAAGTTCGGAATGATCCTAAGTTTAACTTGAGCCGCAACATTACTGATCCCTCAGTTTTTTCTGTGTATATTTGGTGAAAAAATAACGAAGCAGAAAATAAATTATTAGAAAAAATTAGAAGTGTTGTGAAAACTCATTATAAACCGGTTCAGTTGCCTTGATCGTCTGCATCCTACTGCTCGATCTTCTTTTTGTCGAAGACAATGTTGCATATTGTCTTCGCAGTCCCTTTATTAAACACAATAAATAATCTTTGTTTTGTTTACATTATACATTAATCTAACACTATTTGCGCAAACATTTAGTCTGCTAAACATTCTCGCTTTACTGCCTTTATTTATTGCTTTTAAGTTTTATTGTTGCGAGAAGCCAATCGTTGACTCCGTACTCCTTCAGAACTTTGCACAGCTTGATTCTATTCTACTTATGTCGAAGGTTTATGCCGGGCTTTAGCAAATGCACAGAAAGCCTTTTTGCCTGCTCTGAAACTTTTTTCTATAAACTGTCTCAATCTAAAATCAAAACATCTGATCCCCATACGATCTTTCTGGCATAAAACTACTTTGGACTTCCCAGGTGTTTTCTTCTGTTCGCAGGGTTGCCACAAGTCGAGGAATTCTGGAAAATCAGGAAAATCAAGGAATTTAATTCTTTTCAGGGAAAGTTAATTTATTAATTAATTGAAAATTCAACAATTTTCTTAAAAAGTCACTCTTTTTGGTTGAAAAATCCAGTGTTCTATTGAAAATTCATCTCTTTGGGTTAAAAATCACAGCTGTTCGGTTGAGGATTCAACTATTTTGCTGAACATTTGATCATTATTCCTACATTTTTTAGACTTCGGGAATAAAAAGAGTGCTTTCCCTAGCCGCTAGGTGGATTAAACTTTTGTTGTAATTTTTTACTACCAGAATGTACAAAATTCATACTTTAGATTTTGGGTAAGGTAATTTTTATTCGTTTCACATGCAGGATAGACATTGCAAACTTCAGTTCCATAACTTTTTTGCTAAAGTAAAATCCTATACATGGTGAAAAAATAAATTTCAATTTTATATAGGCCTTTTATAAAATATCTTTAGTCAATTTTTTTTAATGACAAATTTTTCAAAAACACCTCAGAAATGATATGAGAATTTTTTCTGATATACTTGGGAGCTCTCTGCTTATAAAAATCGTTTACGAAACTAGAACATCTTTGAAATCTATAGCTAGCTTTAAAAAATTATTTCATAATAGAAAAAATGCAAGATTGAGCATTTTTAAAATTTCGTTTAGCTATTACTATTAATGCATTTAATGCATGCTAATAATGCATTGTGTTTGTCAATTTTTTAAATGTGAATTCTTGTCGGTAAAAAGACCTCAGTTGTTGACAACATTTTTTGAGCGATTTAGACAAAAATAAATAAATGCACTATGTGGATGTTTAAAATATTGTTGAAGGTTATGAAAAAAATTTCCGAGGTATTTCAGATTACAATTTTAAAGCTATAGCTATAAAAGAAAATGTATGTGAGCCCATAAAAATGACTATTTGTAAAAAATGTTTCTTTTCGTTATTGATACCTTGGTCTTGTCATTCTTTCTACGGTATTTTGATAAGTAGATAAACGTTACATGTCTACAATATGTTTAAGTCCAGTTAAATAAATATACATTTTTTAAGAATTTTGGTAGATTTTTTTTTAACCTCTACTATCATATTTTTGGTCCGGTATTCCTTCCTTTTGGTTAAAAATTCTACTATTTGGTTAAAAATTTAATTATTTGGTTGTTAATTCAACTACAAACTCTTAAAAAGTCATCTTTTCTGGTTAAAAGTTAATTCTTTTTATTTTACAAATCTTCTATTATATTTTGATTTCAGAATTCACCTCTTTTGGGTAAAAATTCTACCATTTGGTGAAACATTGAATTATCTTTTTGAAAATTCGACCATTTTGTTAAAAAGTAATATCTTTGGTCGAAAATTCAACTGCTTGGTCGAACATTCATCATTTTGCATAGGAAATCCGTCTTTTTTTTGTGTTGAAAATTAATCTTCCATGGCTGAAAGTTAATTCTTTTTAATTGCAAAAATCGACTATTTTGTTAAAAATTTAATCATTTTGCATGAAATGCAACTATTGTCTTACAAAATCATTTTAGTCGAAAACTCAACTGTTTTGTTAAATGTTCATCTTCTTTTTAAAAAAGAAAATTGATCTTTTTTGTTTTAAAATTCGATCATTTGGTTGATGATTCGTCTTCGCGGTTTGAAAATTCAACTATTTGGTTAAGAATTCAGGTTTTTTTTTTTGCAGAATCGCCTGTTTTTCTTGAAATTTCAATTTTTGCTTGAAAATGCAATTGCTTGATTAAAAATCAATTTTTCTGTTTGAAAACTAAAATATTTGGTTGCAAAATTTATCTTTTCGGTTTTAAAAGACAAATATTTTTTTAAATATACGACTTTTTCGGTAGAAAAGCCAAGTTTTTTGTTCAAAATTCATTTTTTGTTGTTGAAAATATCACTATTTTGTTGAAAATGCAAGATATTTCGACTTGAAATCGTACATTAATGCATCTTAAAATAATTTATTTCTATTATTCCCCTATTTTCTCGAAAAATCATCCCATTTCCCCTGTTTTTAGAGCATTTTGGGTCTTTGCAGTCTGAAACCACTTTCAAATTAATTTTCATTATATATTTCGCTACAAATAAACCGGTATAAAATGTAATTTTTGACCGGGAAAACCGGGAAATAGCCAATTGGCGTTTTTCTGTGCACCCTAATTTATGATTTTAGAATTTTAGATTTATGACGTCAAAATCTACAAAATTCAAGTTTTAGATTTTAGGTAAGAAACTTTGACATATTTTGGAACATTTTGTTATACGCGGCTCGTATAGAGCGAGACTCGTTTATTGGTAGATTTAAAACACTCTCGCAGACGACGTTTATTCATTCAATAGGCAACCATTTTAAATTATAATATCTAGTAATTAGACCCGTAAGTTAAAAAGAGAGAGAAATAGGTACTCCATGAAGTGACGTCAGCAGTGACGTCAGCAAGGCACAGGGCGAGTAGAGGCGAGAGTCGCGAGTAGAGCGCCCTTGAAACTCGACGCGCGCATCTCCCACCAACGATTTTCTACCCTCTCCGCTCGACTCCCACGCAACGCCCACGCAGCCTCCCCGTTATAAGGGCGCGCACGAGCCCAGAACGATCAGAAAGTGTTTGGGACATGATCCAATTCACACCAGGTCTAGCCACGCGCAAGTAAAAAAAATTGCAGCCAATCAGCAAGGCTACCAGCTACGCTGCCATATTGAATAAATGTACAGCTAGCGGCTGAGATGAATGGAAAGAACATGGCCGCGGAGATGGTATGCGCGATTTGGACGAAAATGGGACGTTCTTTGGCTAGACCATGAGTGGGTTGGATCATGGTTTGGGAGCTGGTAGCCAGAACCCTCTCACTTTAAACCCTACAGCTGGAAGCCAGCAGTAGGTGCCTACAGCTGGTAGCCAGCTCTAGGTTTTTTCACCGCAAGCCATTGCCGTGCCCGAACAGTACTCTCTCTCTCGACCTCAAGAATCCTCCAGCTGGAAGCCAGCCAGAGGATCATTGACTACGCTTCGCCTTCGCCCTCTTGTGAGGACGCGACAACGAAATCTGACGCTTACTTCTCCGGCTTTCTCTGTAATCAACATATTAAGAAACTTATATAAATAAACTTTAATGAACCACAATTCTTTGTTTTTCTCTGGTCACTTAACTTCTTCCCCTTCTTTCCTCCGCTAACGGGTTAGCTGGCATACCAGCCTACCCGTTTCCGCTGAGACAGCTGGCATACCAGCCCTCTCAGCCGATACACTGACTAACTTCTCCCCTCTCCCACGACCAAAATTAAAAGTCCGCTAACTTAGTTCTTTTCAGGAGATAAGAGAAAGAGAAAACGCTTGCTCAACTTCCTATCTCTTTCTATCTTACGAGATAGAAACATCACTTCTCCCCCTTTTCACCTTTCTCGACATTTATCCTCTCACTCCCTCCTCTTGTAATCTACAGATCACTCTCCTACCCGCTATCTCTTTCTATCCCATGACCACACCCACCTTTTACCTCCCTTGAAGCCTATCCACCATACATCCCTTCTTTACAGAGATGACAAAGTTCCCTCTCACTCCCTCCTATCGTTCCTGTACCTCTCCTGTCTCTTATTACCTCCTGAGATCATTCCTTCTCACACCCTCAGAATAGAGAATCATTCACTATCCCGACGTATATCCTTCTTACTACACCCAACATATCCCACCCAAAAGTAAGGAGCATATCAATTTTCTTAATTTTTTGAGATTTATCGGTTGAAAATGAATATGCTTTTTGCAATTATATAGCACCAAAATCTGAAAAATTCATGCTTTAGATTTTAGGTGAAGAATTTTAACTATTCGTTCCACATAAACTTTGTAAACTTGAGTTTCTTGAATAGATTATAAAACGAACAATCGTGACATAGTACCTAAGAACCGTTCAAATAATTCGTATCGTCTGTAGTGAGGGGGTCACCTCTAGTGTTACACCTATTTTGAAGTTACATATACTTATTATAGAAAAATTGTTAAAGGGGGAGGGAGGGTCAAAATTGTTAGAAAAAAGTATTACGTATTTTTGAACCGCCCCTTGCCCATTATCAGCATATCTCTACCTCGACGGCCATCTGACAGTGAGTTTGCTATAAAAGACGAAGCGAAGCGACTGAAAACATTAATGAGGATTTGAAATATATACTGAAAATTGCAAGAAGAACGCGAATTCAAGATGATATCTATTAATCCAACGAGGGGAATCCATTTTTGGACTTATATTATTATTGTCCTTGTAATCTGCCAACATTCAGAATCTGAAATTATATGCGGTGCAGCTTTTAATGGAATTCTTAGCAAGTGTAAAAAGGGCTATAATTTTGTTAAAGCTACTGAACTCTCTGCAAAGTGCTGCAAAAAACCTGCTGGTTGCAAAAAAACAGAAGTTGAAGCTCTCTGCAAGTAAGTATCTTCTTGTTTAACCCTTCTTCTAAAACTGTTTTTGAATAATACACCTCAAAATTGTTTCCTACAGTTTTTGACAAAACACGTAGAAAATGATTGTTCTTTCACAGTGATAAGTAATCCCTTAAAATAAGTTACAATGGAAATCAAAACTCAAATAGATATTTCATTTTTTTTAAGAACGGTCAGCGACTACTTTTTTACGTCCGATTTTTGAATTCAAGCTACACATTATGGTGCAAAGATGTTGAAAAATGTTAACTTTTTTAAGTTTCCTTATCCAGAAATTACATGTAAAGGAAATTTATAAATTTCTTGTTTCTGAAAAAGTTACACGATTGGTTTTTCATCACACATTTTTTAGTAAACAGATCAATTATCGAATGTTTATAATACCATTTGTAAATATTATTTTTTTTAACTGTTACAGCAAATAGTAGCCTCAGCAACGACTCTCTTCTAAGGATTACACTGGTTAGACAAGGCAAAACCTCGGAAATGAAATTGATACCCAGGGAATACAGATGGTGGACTTTTCGTTAAAGAAACTATGTATGTTCCTGAATAGTATAACGTAAAGCATGTATAATTTACGTATTGAACTGTACCAAAAATAAAAATATTTCAAATATGTATTATGTTGAAATTCACGTCCGATACCAAAGTAGAATAATTAAAACAGCTTTTTCAGAGATAAGTATACTTTGATTCAATCACTATTAATTTTCAGGAGAAATTAAACAATGAAGGCCAAGATGTTAAAGAAAATTTACTTTAGATTTAAAAAGACTATTTATTTAAGAATGTATTTGTTTGGTTGAAGATTCGTCGTTGTGGGTTGAGGCTTCGGTGGTTCGGTTGGGGTTTTAACTGTTTTGTTGAAATTTTTATTGTTTTCTTGAAAATTGGACTATTTTGTTTCTTTGCTGGGGGGGGGGGGCGCCCGGACTTTTATGTGCATTCTAATTTCTAATTCTAATCTATGCTTTCATGAAAATCGAGTGTTTCACTTATGACAAATAAAATATAAATTTCCCATTTACTCAGTCTTTTTTGCGCAACCGTTTTCGAATTATTTTTCAGTACACGAACAGTTTTCTTTATTAGTACAAGAAATGATTAGCAGTTTCAAGGATTGTGTTGAAAATTCATGTATTTTGTTGAAAAATCGTATTTTTTGGTAGAAAATTAATTTTCTTGTTTGAAAACTCATCCTAGTGGTTGCAAATTTAAGTATTCCAATATTCGATATTCATAATTTTATTTGTAAATTTATCTTCGTGGTTGAAAAGTCAACTATTACAGTTAAATAAGGTTCATCATTTTAGTTAAAAATTTAGCACTTTTATCAATAATTTAACTATTTTGTTAAAAATTGTTTTGTTTTTTTTAAATTAATTTTTTTTCACCTGAAAATGTAACTATTTCATGTTTGGTTGACGATTGTCTCGTTTTTCCTCACGACTCTGGCGGAGTTTTCCTTTTGCTCTGAGGTGCTGATTTGCATACATGAAATCTTCGAAATCAATGACACGCCATTTAAAATATTTACCTTGTAGGGTTACAGCCATTAATTTGATATTTTTCATATAAATATATTTATTTTATTTATTCTAAATAACATTTTTGTATCCTTTAGTTAAAACATGTGAATTTTACGGATCGCCAGATATTATCAACACACGTGCCTCGGGCAATGGAGAACATAAAAAAGAAGCTTCTTATGAGTAACTTGTTTGTCCAGTGCAGGAAATTTTATTATGATTCTAAAAAAAACATAAACTTGATAATTCACGCAAAATAAGTATAGGTATAATAAAAATTCAGAGTGCAACTCTTATTCTCCGTCTTTTGTTGACAAATTAAGTATTAAGAAGTCTTTTTAAAACTAGCTACAAAAAAACAAAGTAAGAAAAGCTTAACAGTAATTTTCGATTCTAAATAAAAAAAACATGATACTTTCTTCATGTTAATCAAAATTAAAATAAAATTTCAAGTCGAAAAGTTCAATTAGACGAATAAATAACAGACTGAACCTACAATCAACTGTATTCGCATTAAATTGTTACCATTTCGAGCGAATTTCGGAAAAAGTTCCACCCGTATATTGCACTTTCATTATAAATAACAATTCTGTCGACGAATTCTAGATTATTAATTTAATTGCGAATATTTGACAAGGTTTAAAGAAATGAAAGCAGTTTGAGTTTTCACGCACACTGCTATATCGACCTGTATATTAAATTTAATACACATGTACAATGTACATTAAATTCACTATACGAATGTATGTTACATTTCAGTAGCGGTAGTGCATATTTGCTTCAAATACAGATTTTTCCAACAGTGTGGCTTCCATTGCGCTCTTAATATACATGTGGTTATTTTTACATTCTATTCAGAGAAGGTATTTGTGTAAAATTTGACCCCCTCCGTTTTTGTCAAATGTTCACGTTTTGAGACATTCTGAACCCAAAAAACAGGTTTTCGCGAATGTTTCTGTCTGAATGTGTGTATGCAAATTTTTTTTTTGTTAGCATAACTTTCGAAAGAATTGACAGATTAGATTGAGCTTTAGTATACTTTTCAAGTGTCCTAAAATGAAGGTCATGTTCGTCAGCCAGCCACTTTGGGGAAAAAATGCACAATGGCTTGTGAATTCGATCTCGAGTGTTACCACATTGTTTGTATTTATAATTATATGGTGCTCATTTCACGAGCACTTTGCTTCCCGTTAGCAAATGTAGTTGCTTCCTCATAGAGGAAGCATTAGTTCTTTTTTTCAATAATAGACAAACTAAAGTCTTCATTTTGCGCAATTTAAAAATAGAAATTTACAAAATAATACAAAAAATGTTTTAAATACAAAGACAAATCAGACAAATCAAATCTTGTATTCGAAATGATAATTTTTTGAGCTGGAAAAGGGAAAGGAAAAGTTCTGTCGCACCCTTTTCCTTTCCCAGCTTTATGATTTCTTTACAAAAATGGTCAGAATTTACTCTATTTGAAAATTTATGATCAAAAAGTCTTTTCTATTCACGCTTAAGCTTTGAATTATGTCGATGAAAAAAGTTTTTCTGTTTAAAACTGATGATTCAGATATTATAAATGAGCATAACTTCCCTGATCTTCAATAAAGTATATTATTATTATTAAAGGATTTTGAGAAGTTGTATGCTCCGGAAGCTTCGATCATGATTCCTTAAAGAAACCAATCCCAAAGCTACTGGAACGTGTACGTGTCCTAGAAGGTAAGCAAGAGCGGGAAATTTACGCGTGATAACATCGGGCAACACTGTTCCTTGGAGTCAGGTCTCTAGCCGCGGATGACCTTACGCGGCAGACAAGACAGTTGGAGATGAAGGTTTCACCTCTGGATACTTTTTTAGAGCTTCCAATCTTTTCAGAATTTAAGAGGAACAGTGTTGACGGACCAGATGGAGTGATCCCAGGAGAACAGCCTTTTGCATCCGGAATCTTGTTGAGTTGGCTAATAAATGAAGCTTTCATACCTCCAAGGCAGCCGATTATGAGAATTATAAGATGGACTTTGTAGCCTTGGTACAGCCTACTCAGCTCGAAAAGAAGTGATTGATATTTCGCCCGTTTTTCTCCTTCCTTTGCCGTGATATTACCATCGGCTGGTGCCGAGAATTCAATCACGTAAATGATCTTGTTCTTCAGATCTTGGAGGACAATGTCAGGCTTCGTAGCACTGATACGTTGAGTGGTGGAGAATGAGAAATTCCAGTAGATCTTACACTGATCATTCTCCACAACTGACTCGAGTTCCCCCTGGGCGTATGGCAAGACGGGCAATAGATCAACACCATAGAAATGCCTAAGATGGTAATATATCACTTTTAGAGCTGCATTGTGTCTCTCTATGTACGCGCAGCGTGCATATTTAGAGCATCCACTGAGAACATGTCCAAGTGTTTCGGGCCCTTGCTTGCACGCGCGGCAGTTGGTATCGCGTACAGGTACATTCATTATGCGCTCGCGGTAAACTAAGGTGTCTATGACGCCGTCTTGACAGGCAAAAAGAAATCCCTCGGTCTCCGATCTCAATCCAGCAGACTTGAGAAACATGTTGGACAGACCCATCGAGAGCTCTTCTCTACGTAGGATGCCGTAGAACTTACCATGGATGGGTTTCTCAGTATTTTCTCTTAGTAGGAGCGTATGTTCTGCTTCCTGTATACGACTTTTGAGCACCAGAGGTGTTAGTGATGCTAGGCCATGTGTAATGTCGCTGGAATTAAATGGGAGGTCAAGCTCCTCTGCGGCCCTATCTGCTGCATGGTATAGAAACACCGCAGCATTGGCGACTTCATGTTGATGTACGAGTCGCATAAGGGAATCCGTGCTTTTTAGAACTGAACAGGCTGTAGCCAGAACCGTTCTTCGATGAAGACACTCTAAGCTTAGCAATCCTCTACCCCCTTTATCGCGAGGGAGATATATTCGAGGTACGGAAGATCTATTATTATTTAGAGAAGTTGTAGGCTCCGGAAGCTTCGATCATGATTCCTTAAGGAAACCAATCCCAAAGCTACTGGAACGTGTACGTCATGCGCTTCTGCTCCTTCTGTCCTAGAAGGTAAGCAAGAGCGGGAAATTTACGCGTGATAACATCGGGCAACACTGTTCCTTGGAGTCAGATCTCTAGCCGCGGATGACCTCACGCGGCAGACAAGACAGTTGGAGATGAAGGTTTCACCTCTGGATACTTTTTTAGAGCTACCAATCTTTGTAGAATTTAAGAGGAACAGTGTTGACGGACCAGATGGAGTGATCCCA
>CAKNXH010055517.1:1327-25152 GCA_932178445.1 Andricus quercusramuli
AATCTTCAACCAAAAATGTAATAGTTGATACTTAACAAAAAAATATTTTAATTAAAAATCAAAAACAGTTGAATTTTCAACAAAATAATTAATTTTTTAAGAAAAAAAGATGAATGCTGAACCAAAAGCAGGACGAATTTTAAAAAAAAACAGTTAAATTTTCGACCAAATATTTCAGTTTTACGCAAAGAGATAAATTTTCAGAAAAAAATGAATATTTATCAAAGAATGTAATAGTTGATACTTACAAAAAAATTCAATTTTAAATAAAAAACTGTTAAATTTACAACAAAATGATTAAATTTTCAAGCCAAAGTGTTTAATTCTGAAACAAAAATATAATAGTAGACTTTCAAATTAAAAAGAATTAACTTTCAACTAAAAAAATTTAATTTCTACCAAAAGATGTATTTGTTATCCAACAGGAGGAACTTTCAACAAAATAGTTGAATTTTCGACCAAATAGTTGAATTTTCAACAAAATAATTAAATTTCTAACTAAATAGTAAATTTTCTAACTTTTTTTCAATTTTAAACAAAAAAAGTGAATTTTCAACCACATAATTGAATTTTCAACACAAAAAGGTGAATATAGTTAAATAGTTACATTTTCAAGCAGAGAAATTAATTACAACAAATAGTTGAATTTTCAACAAAATAATTACATTTTTAACTAAATAGTAAAATTTTTTACTTTTTTTTACAATTTCTTTTCTCATTTAAGCCAAAGTGGGGAGTGGGGGGGGGGGGGTATAATTGTGAAAAGGGGAACATTTTTTCGAAAACAGGGTAAAAAGAGGAAATCTTCAAAAAAAAGGGGATAAGAGGAAAATAGGGCCAAAAGTGTGAAGTCAGAGATAGTTAAATTCAAAAATAAAATAAATAAATAAAAATAAAAATAAATTCGTAAGCCTCGAAGTAAAAAAATAATCTAGCAGAAAAAATTGCGGAATCCTGTTAGGGGCACTGAAGTATAAATCTCGGTCCACAAGTAATGCGTCCCTATTAATGGGTTCAGAGATTTTTTAATAATGTAAGCAGGGGTCTAATAAATAGGAATTCTAACATTCTAGTCACTAAAGCTGAAACCTAGCCCCCAGGAAGCTTAAAATGGTTCTGCCTGTCCTTTCAATTTTTGCCCCCCATTAGAGGGTGACTCGAGCTCGCACAATAAATACTTCAACAGAGTCTGAATGGATGATAATTCACAACTGGAAAAAAATGATTTCGACCCTTGTTCGCAAATGTTCCGGTACCTCTCATCAAATATAAATTCATCAAAAATTCTCAGGCAATTGCGATGCTCAGTTAAATTCTCAGTTTAATAAACGAATTTTAAAAAGAAACTAATTTTCAACCGAATAGTTACATTTTGAAGAAAATAGTCAAAATTTCAACCAAAGAGATGAGGTTCAACTAAATTAATCAATCTTCACGCACAAAAAATCCGGTTTTACCCAAGAAGTTCAGGTGTCAATTAAGTAGTTGAATTTTCGATCAAAACAATTAATTCTCAACAAAAACAGTCGAATCATCAACAAAAAATACGAATTTTTTTAACTATAATTGAATCTTCAACCAAGAAAGATTTTTCAGTCTACAGAAAAAAATAGATTTTTGAAAAAATTTTCAAGCCAAAAAGGCGGATTCCTTGAAAAACTAAAAAAAAATAACTTTCGAAAAAATAGTTCAATTTTCTACTAGAATAATTGAATTTTCAACCCAAAAAGCCAAATTTTCGACGAAACAGTTCAATTTTCCACCAAAAATGAAATAGTTGAATTCTCAGTTAAAAAATGAATTTTCAACCCAAAAAAACGAGTTTTCAACAAAATAGATCAAATTTCAACCAAAGAATTAAAGTTTTAACTTAAATGATGAATCTTCACAATAAAAAAAAATGGTTAACAAAGAAGTTCAAGATTCAACCAAGTAGTTGAATTTTTGATTTAAAAAAATGAATACTCAACAAAAAATGTAAGGGTTGAATTAAAAAAAATGAATTTTCAACAAAAGCAGTCGAATTAATTAATCCTAAAGACGAATTTTCAACAAGAATTGTATCTTCAACCAAGAAATATTTTTCAGTTGAGAGAGAAAAAAAATCGAATAAATTATTTAATTTTCAAGCCAAAAAGACGAATTTTCTAAAAAACAAAAAATGTTAATTTTCGACAAAAAAAGAGTTTTCATCCAAAACCGATATATTTTAAACCAAAAATGAAATAGATCGATTCTCAGTCCAAAAAAAATTAATGTTCAACAAAAAATAAATAAATAACAAATTCGTTCTTTCGGCTGAAAAATTCAAATTTTTTGAAAGAAATAAAATTAGAACAGAAATTAAATAATTTTATAATGAAATATGCAAACTTTTTAATTTTTAAAAATTACAACATTAAAAGCCTTGATAGCAAAACAATTTGCAAATGCTAAAAAGTTGGCCTTTCAAATAAAAATTCATTTAAAAAAAATTCAATTAAAAAAAATGAGTCCAAATTAAAAAATATTAATTTGAGGGCTTTAAAGTCCAATATCATATTTTACATACCAATACGATCATCAAATTCTATTTTGAAATAAAAAATAATCCACTGTATAAGCCATACGTACCTGAAACAAAAAAAAATGTACACATTAGTATTTAGTACAGTAATAAATTTGTCAACCAAAGAGTTGAATTTTCAACAAATTAATAAAACTTTTCAACCAAAAAGTTGAATTTTCAACCAAAAAGTTGAATTTTTAACCATGTAGTTTAATTTTTAACCTACAATGATAAATTCTCAGCAAAAAATGTAATAGCTCATGTTTCAACCAAAAAAGATGAAATTTCTACCAAAAGACATGAATTTATAACCCAAAAAATGAATTTTCAACAAAAAAATTAATTATCTACCAAAAAAGATTAATTTTCAAGGAAATACATGAATTTTCAATAAAAGAAATTAATTTTTAAACAAACAGTTACATTTTTTCAACTGAAAAAAATCAATTTCCCAATTAAAAACGAAAAGGTAAATTTTCAGTGAAAAAAATTAATTTTCAACAAAAAAAACTAATTTTTAAGAAAATAGCCAAATTTACAGCAAAAAACTGAATTTTCAACAAATAAAGATTTTTCAGTGAAGAAAGAAAAAATGTTTTGTTTGGAGATTCATCTCTATGGTTGAAAATTCAACTATTTTGTTGAAAAAGAATTTTTTTGTCGAAAATTAACTTTTTTGATGAAAATCCAACTGTTTTTGGTTGAAAGTTAATTTTCTTAAATTGAAAAATCTACTATTATATTTTTGATCGAGAATTCATCTTTTTGGTTACAAATTTTATGATTTGTTTGAAAATTTTAATATTTCGTTGAAATCTTCACAATTTTTTTATAAAGTTATTCTTTTCGATTAAAATTTCAACTGTTTTATTGAAAATTCATCATTTTGGAAAGAAAATTCGTCCTTTTGCACTGAAAATTCATCTTTTCGATGAAAATTAAACTTTTTTGGTTGAAAGTTACTTCTTTTTAATTGAAAAGTCTACTATATTATATTTTTTGTTTAAAATTAATCTCTTTTTTTGGTTCTAGATTCATCTCTTTGGTTCAAAATTCAATAATTTTTTTAAATTTATAACTTTTGCTAGAAAATTCAACTATTTGGTTATAAATCAATGTTTGGTTGAAAATTATTTTTTTTTTCAATTATTCATTGATTTGGTTGAAATTTTCATTATGTTCATAAAATAAGTAACTTTTTAGTAACCGTGGATCAAAAAAAGTAACTAAGTTACTAAAAAGTAACCCTTCCCGAGCGCTGGATATTGTCCGACTTCCATTACAAGTAATTAGCAAAATCAAATTCGAGAAACAAACGTTTAAAAGAAAGTATCCTACACTGTTAGAAATTTCCTGAACTTTCAGTCAGTTTTCAAATACTTATGTCACTGAAATTTCATAAATTTGGCATTGAAAATTAATTTGAGACCATATTCATTAATTTTCAGTAACACGAAACTTAATTTTGAAGCAAAAGTTATTGAAATTTCATAAAATTGACTCTGAAACCTGTTTTAATTACTTGTACATAATTTATAAGAAGAATAAAATGTCTTTTTTTACGTATGGGAAAATACTTTTAATTCAGAAACTTTGGATAGAACTTAATAAAAACGACATTTTCCAGACTAATAGTTTAAATTTTATTTGAACAAAAATACGAATCGATTACGTTTCGGAAACACAGCTGGTTTCAATCATCAGATCTCATGTGTGAGTTCCGTGTTTTAGTAAGGTATAAATTTTATACGTAGTGCTGTAGAGTGATTGGTATTTTTTATTTTTGTCATGAACTATTGTCTAAAAATATGGTAAAAGAGAAAAAAAAGACAAAAGAATTTTTTGTGAAGACGGAGCAGGTATGCCCCGTCTGAATAAATTTCACTGTGGTTTACGTAAATTTTATAAACATGCATTGAAAATGAAGTAACATTTTTTATTAAATTTAATAAACCTAAATGAAAATATGAACAAGATTTAAAAACAATTCATGAAACTAAGTTTAGATTTTTTGTATGTGATATACATTGAATATGCATAATTTTAGTAATAGTAATTTTAGTATACTTACGTATAATAAATTTATTTCATGAGGTTATATGTATACTAAATTTATTAAGTGTACAATGTTAAAAATAGTATTAAATTTAAAATACCAATGTATATTAAAATTAATATTTCAAGTATACGAAATCGCTATTTAGGTACGTGTTTATTAAATTTCATATACATTCATGATAATCGCTCAGATAATTTTATTTTACACAAAATCAAAATAAGATTAGCAGTAATTTTCGATTTTCAATAACAAAATACGATATCTTCTACCAGTTAACTAAAAACAAAATTGGATTTCAAGTCGAAAAGTTCAATTACGCAAATGAATTACAGACCTAACCTGCAATCAACTGTACTCAAATTAAATTTCTACCATTCAGGGCAAATTTTGGAAGGAGGTCCACATGTACGTTGCACTTTGATCATAAAAAGGAATTCATTTCACGAATTCTAGATTATTACTTCGATCGCGAATATTTGATAAGATTTGAAGAAATAAAATCACTTTGAGTTTTCAAGCACGCTGCTATACCGACCTGTATATTAAATTTAATATAAAGTGTACAGCTATTCATATTTTAATGTATATTAAATTTCAACTACCGTGTATGCAAATGACTTAATATACATTTGTATTAAATTTAATACAGATTTTTCTAACAGTGTAGAGTAAGTTTCTTTTACGTATATGAATTTATTAGTTTCTGTATACTAAAATTCATATACGTGTTTACTATATTCAACTCAGTTTAGTATATTCAATTTATTAACTTAAATGTAACTTAACGATATGATTATTTGAAAATTAAAACTTTGTTCTTTAATTTCATTTTTCATCTGCTCATGTTTACAGCTGATGAAGACGGAACCCGCGCGAAACGGAACGCGTACACTGAATTTAGTATATGCGTATACCAAATTTCGTATACATGTATACTGGATTAGTATACGCGTCTACTAAATTTCATGTACGTGCATACTAAAATCAGTATATGCATATACTAAATTTACTGTACGCTGGTATACTAAATTTACTGTGCGCTGGTATACTAAATTTAATTTCATGTTGTGCATTCTTGCTTCCATTACATGCATACTAAATCTAGTACAGATTTTTCTAACAGTGTATCTCTTAAAATACTTTCAAAACTTACACTGGAATTTCGATAAGGCTATTTAAATCTCAGTGTGGCTTGCAATTTCAATGAGTTTTTCACTAACCGTAGTGTAAAAAGCTTCACTAACATTTTCATGAAATTTCATGAACTTAATTCTAACAGTGTAATAAAGGTATTGGGATGAAACGCATTTTTTGGTCTTTCCTGGCATATGTTTCGAATGATTCTGGATTTGGAGATATCCGATAAAATTTGTAGGATTGCAATAAGAAAATAAATGTAAAACGACTGAATAATTTCGTACTTGGCTCGAGAGCTGAAATGTAGTTTCTGACACAGGTCACGCGAAAAATTTGTTATTCGATTCAAGTGCATGCAACTGCGTCTATGTCCCCGGTGTCTTACTGTATGATAGGGCAGGATAGGATAGGATAGAGTAGGATCGCATCGGATATTGAAGGCTAACGTCTATAAATTCCACTCGTGCATATAGGAGAGTAAGATCGATTACGTGGTATCGAGTTTCGTTAGTCTTATACAGAAAAAGAATTCGTGCAGGTTTGCCGAAACGGGCGAAAAATCTAAAAGGAAGACGAATGCTCCGTGAAAGGATTTCGTCGATCGAGACAAATCGCCATTCGACCGCAAGAACGAAATAGAAAGGGCTTCGAGTTTTCAAGTCTAAAAAGGATCAAATAAGACCATCGTGAAATAAGGTATCAATGCTCTCTCGTATAGGTCAGGATTTTTAATCCTAGGGAAGTCCTTATTTTACTTAGTTAGTAAAAAATTGAGATCAACAATTTTACAACAAGACTTTTTAATCAAATGCAAAATTCATGGGGGTTTTCCTTAAAAAATTTATGACATCAATAAAAATGTTAGTTTTTATTTTAACAATAAAAGAAATAGGGAACATTTTGATATAAATACTGAAAAATATAAAAAATCTCTATTGAATTTGATCATAAAGGAAAGCCATTCACAGATACATTCTTTGAATATTAAGATTAAACAGATTATTGAGAAATTGAATCAAGTTCCTTCCATTATCATTAGAGAATGTTTTTAAAGGGAAACAAAACTTAATAAAAATGCACTCAAAAATAATATTAAACATGATCGAAAGTTTTTAAATATCTTTCATGAGCAAAGGGATGTACAAAAATTACATTTAAATATTCACTCAGCTCTTTTTCATGATCAATCAGATCCCTGGTTTCTGAATATTTCTAATGTAATTATTCCACAGAGAGTTATTACCATTTTGAGATTAGGTGATGGTTTTAGGAACAAATTTAGTGAAATAAACTATAATCAATTACTTGAAATCATTAAAGATATTGAATCCAATATTCAAAAAATACCAGGGAATAAAATTGAAGAATTTAGATCAAATTTTATGGGTTTATCTAATGATTTAAAAAAAATAATAATCCAAAAACTTCGTTAGAAAAGGAACTTAATGAAGGTTCAATTGTAACAAAAATCTTTTTAAAAAATCATCCTCAATTAATGATCACGAAATCTGATAAAGGAGGTATAATTGTGGCAATTAATAGGGATGCTTATTTGGATATTTTTAATGATGATAATAGTTTTCAATTGATACCGAATAATCCTACCAAAATGCTTCAAAGAGGAACTTTTAAAATTTTAAATAGAATGAGAACAAATAAATATTTGGGTAATAATATTGAAAGATGTGATATTGACTAGAAAATTAGAAGAATTATTAAGTCAAATTATATAAAAATCAATAGTAATCTCAAATACATCAATTAAAAACAGTCTTAATTTCTTAAAACTAATTGACAATGTAATAATACGGTTAGAACATGTATTTGTATCTTTTGATGTAATAGCTATGTTTCCAAATATCCCTTACGAAAGAGTTGGAATGGCCATACAAAAACGTTGGGAATTGATTGAAATTAATACCAAAATTCCGAAAAAACAATTTCTTGATGCTATAAAATACGTATTTCATTCGGTATTCTTGAAATTCAATAATAATTATTATAAACAAAAGTTTGGAACTCCTATTGGATCAGTTTTATCACCTATTTTAGCTGAAATTGTAATGGAGGACTTAGAGAATGAAGTTTTTCAAAAAATTGATTTTAATATTGATTTCTATGCAAGATATGTTGATGATTCAGTACTTAGTGTACATAAAAATAATGTTAACACTCTTCTTAATGATTTCAATAGTATACACCCAAGATTACAATTTACAGTTGAAATTGAATTTTCAACAAGAATTAAACGTTCGACCCAGAAAGATTTTTCATTCAAAAGAGAAAACAAAAATCTAACAAATTATTGAATTTTCAAGCTAAAAGGACGAATTTTATACGAAACAGTTAAATTTTCAACCTAAGAATAATATTTTTTTAACAAAAAGGTTAATTTTCAACAAAAAATGTTTATTTTCAATCAAATAGTCGAGTGTTCATCTAAAATCGGACAATTTTAAACAAAACAAAAAACACAATAATCACAATATGAACGAAAGAGATGAATTTTTTGACAAAGAAGTTTAAGTTTCGACCAAGTAGTTGAATTTTTGATAAAAAATGATATATTGTAAAACCAAAAACAAATTCTCAACAAGAACTGAATCTTCAACCAAGAGAGGTTCTTTAAGCAAATTCAACTAAATTGTTTAATTTTCAGGTCAAAAAGACCAATTCTCTAAAAAAACAAATGAATTTAAAACCCGTAAATATAAATTTTCAACAAAATAGTTGAATTTTTAATTAAAAAAGAAGATTTTTCTACAAAACAGTTAAATTTTTAATGAATAAAGTTAGCTTGTAATCAAATTGTTGAGCTTTCATCTAAAGACGATCAATTTTTAAGAAAAAATGGAAAAGTTTAAATACTTTTAATTTAAGAAGAAAAAGTTTAACAAAATAGTTCGAATTTCAACTAATAAAATTATTTTCATCAAAATTGTAACACTCAAAATTGATTTTTTTTTGTTTAGTTTTGAATATTTGATGTATAATTACTGATTTGAAATGAACAATTAAATATTTATAAATATTAAGCAATTTTTATTTTTCTTAATGAAAAAAAGTTTAAGTTTCAAATTTTAAACAAGACAATATTTAATTAAAATTTAATAAAAGTCTTTCAGTTTGAATGTATTGCTCGAAGTTATTTGAAAATTTTAATTAGTTTATAAAATTTCAATCAGGCCTTTACATTTTTTTGACTACATAGACTTTCTTATTGAAACAGTTTAATCTTTAATGTTAAAATCTGGAAATTCTTCAATTTTGAACTAATTTCAAATCGCCTTGTAAAATCAATTATTATTCACTTGTTAATCCTTTATGTATAGTTCAATTTTAAAAATCTCATAAATTTTGTATTCGAAATTTTCAAATATCTGCATTCTGCTTACAATCTTTTTTAATTTTGCTCTTAATATTAACTTTTCAAAATAAAAAATAATTTTAAATCTTCTCTTCAAACCTAAAAATTATTTTGTTTTTTTTTAAATCTTCCAAGATCCATAAAAAGTTTCAAAATTTTATTTGGAACTCTTCAAAAATCTAAATTTAGTTTTTTATTTCTCGAAGTTTTGTGCAGTTTTAAATTAAGTTTGGATCTTCTCAGAACTTGTAAATTTCTCTTAAACTAACTCGAATTTTTTCTAAATTGATAATTTTTCAATTGTTATTTATGCATCGAAATTCAATAATTATACTTAGATATTAAAAATTTGTTAAATAGGACCATTAAAATTGTATGGAAAGTAAAATATTGCTAAATATCCCAAAAAAGTCTTCATTAATTAAAAAAGTTCAAATTAAATGGTTAAAAATTGAATACTTTAGATTGAACAAATATTTGAATAGGATTTGGAATTGAATAAGAGCGTTTAATTATAAATTTATTAATTTGAAATTATTTAAAAATTACGAATAGTTTATGAAGTTTTAATCAAAAGTACAAGTCGAAACGCTGACGTGGATTCTAAAATAGTATTAATTGTATTTTTTTTATTGTACATTCCTACAATAAACTACTAATATATACAACACAATTTTTAAGTACAGTTTCCCAATATTTCAACTATCGTTTAATCTTTTTTTTTCTTTTGTAGAGATTTGTAACATTCTACAATAATTTTACGACAAAATTAAAAGATTTTTATGACGTCAAACACCCAAATTAAAAAATGTGAAATCCTGTAGAATTGAGTCAATTTATAAGAATTCACGTAAATTGAAAAAAAAATAAAGAGAATTCCAAAGAATGTGAAGGAATTCAGGTTGAGTTCAGAAAAAAATTTTAAATCTCTTCAACTCTTTGAAATCCGACTAATTGCTAACAAAAGGAGTTACGAATGACTACACAACAATTCAAGTTGAATTCAAAAGAATTCAAATAAATTGGAAAAAATTCTACAAATCAAAAAAATTCCATTGATTACAATGAAATTTGAGTGAATTTAGAGGAATTTAAAGGAAATGAGAAGAATTGGATGAAATTTATGAAAAAATCAAACAGAATTTGAAAAAAAACAAGCAAATTCAAAACAATTAAAAAATACGTGAAAATTCATTGAATTGAGTAAGTATGAAATAAGTTTAGAAAAATTAAAGAGAATTTTTGAAAAATTGAAGAAATGCCTAAGAATTTAAGGAAAGTTTTAAAGACTTCAAGATGAATTAAGCAAACTTTTTAAAAATCCATTGAATTGAGTGAATTTGGAAGAACTCAAAAGAATTGCGGATTAATTAGTAAGAATTCAGGGCAAATTCCAAATGAATTCCAAGAAATATTTGAAAACCTCTTCAAATTTTTTAAATATTACGAAATCTCTCACTTTTTTATATAAATTCTTTAAATCCATTAAAATATTAAAATCTCTTAAAATTATTAAAACCCTTGGAAATCACTTGAAATTGTTTAAATCTCTTAAAAATGCCTTGAAATCTTTTAAAATACCTAAAACGATGAATACTCTACTGGAACACTTGAATCTTCAACCAAAGATATGAATTTTTAAACAAGATTAATTTTCAAATAAAAAGATTAATTTTCTACCAAAAAATACAATTTTTCAACAAAATATATTAATTTTTAATGAAATAGTTGAATTTAAATTTTAAGAAGGCAAATTTTCAACTAAATAATTGAATTTTGAACTAAAAAAATAATAATTTACAGCCAAAAATGGAATAGAAACATTTTTAGTTAAAAAAATTAATTTTAACCCAAATACACGAGTTTTCAACTAAAAGAATGAATTTCCAACTGAAACAGTTGAATTTCAAATCAGAAAGATGAATTTTCAACACAAAAATTATGAATCTTTGATCAAGAAGATTAATTTTTAAATAAAAAATTAATTTTCAACCAAAAAATTCAATTTTTTAACAAAATACATGCATTTTTAACGAAATAATTGACTTTAAGACCCAAAACGAGAAACATAAAAAGGAAAAAAAGTTTTCAATCAAACAGCTCATTTTTCAATCAAAGAAATGAGTTTTTAATTAAAACGATGAATCTTCGAAAAGAAAAAATTATTATTAACAAAAGAGTTTTATTTTGAACCAACTAATTTTATTTCCAACCTAAAAGATAAATTTTCAACTGAAGTGATAAATATTTAACTTTCAAATAGAAAGATAATTTTGTACAAAAAAATATCGATTTTTTATCAAAATACATGAATTTTGAACGAAATTCAAATAGTTGAATTTTCCATTGTAAGACATAAATTTTCATGTGAATTGTCGAATTTTGAACTAGAAAAGATCAATTTTCAACTAAAAATGGAATATTGAAATTTTCAGTTGAAGAAATTAATTTTCAACCAAACTGATGCATTTTTAAATGAAATGATGAATCTTCAACTGGAAGGTCGAATTTTATGCCAAGAAGATGAATTTTCAATCATAAAGATAAACTTTCTATACTCAGAAAACGATTTTGTTGAATCAACAAAATTTTTGTTGGTTCAGCCATAGAATTTGGTTATTATATGCACAACAAAATATTTGGTTCACTCAACCCAATTTTTGGTGGGTTCAACAAAATCTTTTGGTAGATGGAGTATTTGACTGATTCAACCAAAAAAGTTGGTTAGGTCAATCAAATATTTTGTTGAATCAACAAAAATTTGTTTAATTCAACCAAATTTTCATGTATATCCAACAAAACAGTTTGTTTGGTTGAAGAAAATTTTTTTATGAGTGTACAAAAAGACGAATTTCCCACCCAGTAAATGAATTTTCAAACAAATAGTTGAATTTTCACAACAAAAAAAAAAAGATAAATTTATTTTTAACGAAGTAGTTACATATTCAACCAGAGAAGAATTTTAAATTAAAATGATGAATCTTCAACTTTTCTAAATTGACCAAAATTATTAAAATAATGAAAACTTGATTCGTGCTACAATCAGAAGTCAATCCCCGGTTTTTAAATTAAATTTCCGGTCTTTCCCGGTCAAGTCGCTACCCTAAATATTAAAGTCTATTAATTGCAATCTATCAAATAATTGGTAGTCTACAAAAAATGTCTAGAAATCTCTTTATTTATTGCGCAATGAGTAAAAGATAAATTATATCTTGATAAATAAAAAAACTTTTCAATAGCAACCCGTGCAGAAATTTCGCCGTGGCCCCGATCGGGCCCAGACTCGTTCATATCGGGCCCTGATGTGGAAATCGAGTCAGGGCCAGACTCATCATGAAACACGTAGCCACCTCGGAGCCATGTCTAGGGGCCCGATCAAACGCCCGATCTGTCCCCGGTCTGGCCCCTATTATTTACCCGAGTCTAGCCACATTATTTACTTTTCTTGTAAGAATTAAAATGCTTCAAAATAATTATAACAGAATATTAAATGAAAAGCCAAATTAATAGGATTGAGATTTATTTTATCAACACCTTAAAAATAATTAAAAATGGTTATTTGGACCACTGCTTCCGATTACCGTCCCAGTCTTTTGCATTCCAGAAGACGTTGCTTATGTGGGACAGCACTTCCTCTTCGGTTGCATTGAATTGGTCAAAATTACATTTCTTCATTTCAATCCACAAATATTACCCCTTTCCCCCTCACTGGAGCGATAACATGCATAACTTTAAACGTAGAATCCAAAATATAACCTCAAAATTCCAACTACTTGTTTTACAAAAAAACGCCACCGAGCGAAAAAATATCAAATAATAATTTTTTTGACTAAAATGAGGAAATCGAATGTTTAGGTTAGAACTTGGATCCAGTACAATACAATTAAATATATCACAGAATGTAATAATACCATAAAAAGTGTAATACCATAAAAGACTTGCCTTCGTTGCTTTCGTTTTCATCGCGTAAATACGGAATTTTGCTGATGGCACGATGTTTGCGAGAACGCGGTGTGCTCCTTAATTTTGGCATTTATTATTAATGTGCTAAGAATATATTATACGGTCGAACACTCCCAGAACATTTGCAACACAACGCGACGAAGGGAAACAAAAATTAAGGTTATGTTCGTGATTATATTAGGTATTTTCAGTTCAACCATCAGCTAACTTCACTTCGTTGAGTGCTGAGGGGAAAACAATATAGCAAATGCATGGGACAAAACTTTATTTTGATAATATCTTCATAATGAATAATAATTATTACTACTTTATTATGTCATTGAATAGTTCTTAAAAAATAAAACCTATTTTTCAAATACATTTATATAGAAAAAATTAGTTTTTACGAAGATATTAACAAAATAGGGCAAAAATTGACCGAATCCCATGCATTTGATCCATTGTTTTCCCCTCAGCAGCTAACGAAGTGAAGTTAGCTGATTATGAAGTGAAAATACCTAATTACATCTACCGCATATGGCTTAAGATGGCGCTGCAAAGAGGCTATATGACGTCACAGTACATAGCCCGGTCTGGTACGAGTCAGGGCCACAGAATTCTTCCTATCAGGACCAGATAGTACACATCGGATCAGGCCCTAGTCGGTAATCGGTAATATATATGGCGATTTCTGCACGGGAAGGTTTCTTCTAAACGAGATGTTTCTTTTATAACATACTACAAGATTTAAATTACTTTTCGCATTTCAATAAAATAAAACCTGTTTAAAAAAATTAATTCAAGGTTCTCGTGAAAAATCCAAGGAGATTTCCAGGTTTTCAAGGTTCAACAAAAATTCAAGGTTTTCAAGGTCGCTAGACACCCTGAAGCTCAAAGAAGAAAATTGGGCCACTAATAGGAAAAAAAAAAAAAATTCCCTGATTTCTGGTTGGGATTATCAAGTGAATCATTTACTCGAGCAGGGTAATTAAAGGCTGGATTCAAAAAGGATAGGAGGAGGAGGAGATTTTAAGCGAAATTGAGGCACTTGGACTGAACCGATTAATCTGCGGAGTCACTGAATATTCATTTCATCGATGTTGGCGTCTGATTTCATTGATTTCATTGCTTTGGCTAAGTAGGCGAACGAGCCCATTGCTCGTGACCCTAGAAAGAAGGCTTGGCTAATGAGAAAAAAAAGAGTTTCTGACATTGCACGCGATATATCTATAATGACATACTCCATTCCAGATGAAACGCTTCGTGGTATGATTTAACCGCGGGTTCGAAGACTTGATCTAATTGATATCTGTTTCCACGGCAGAACAGACCATCTCGAGTTTAAAAAAAAAAATTAAAAATCCGGCAATAAAAATACATTTTATATCGTATTTAGTTAGCCAGGTTTAGAAGTGAAGTTTTTCCAGGTCTCCTTTTTTTACATCAAATAATGAAATAACCATTTCTTATCCATGTAAAAAATGAGCCATTCCATTTTTTATTGGTCAATAATAAGTCGTCTTTAAAAATCTTGAAATCTTTGTGAATTCGTTGAAATCTCTTGAAGTAGGATAAGGAGGGGCAGCGCCGACCGGTGGGGCAAAGGCGACTTTGCTTATAACATCACTATTATTTAACAATTTTAACAATACTTTGCATTAAATAAATCTATTTTATCATAGAGATAGTGTTACGTACTATAATCTTGAAAATTAACGATGTAAAAGAAAAGTGATGCAGAAAACAGTTTTGACAACGAAAGAATGGAAGATTCGCTGGCAGAAATATAAAGTTTTCAACATTAATGGCAATACTTACAGTCTGAAAATTTGATATTTTGACAGATAAAACAATATCACATTATGTGATTATAATAATTGAACGTAATTCAGGTCCAAAGTATATTAAATATTGTAAATAATTGAGGCCTCACCAGTGGGGCAAGCCCGACGAAAATAATATTTTACACCTGCTTAGGTTATAAACGTATCATAAGTTTTGTCGATAAGTGATTGGTAATGTAGAATAGCCACTTATCTTCTGGGCTACATGCAAGAAACTATTAAAAATTATTATTTTAAATCCGGTCGGTAGTGCAATGTCAACGCATAAGAGGTTATATCACAGCTAACACTATTTTTATTAAAAATAACTTATTCTTCTTGCTGCAAATGTTTTAAGGTAATTTTTCCAGTATATAAAATACCACAGACGCACACCATCATGTTTTGCCACCTTCACATGTTTCGATTATCATAAAAAGCTGCGGTTGGCTTTGCCCTCGGGTGTGAGGCAAAGCCGACGAAATACAGCTTGTTGGAAATAATTGAAGTATTAAATCATTGTTTCATTAATGTAATTCATACTTATAGAAATATGATATACAATAATGTAGGACTCGAAATGAAAAAAAGTGGATCAATTCCACAGCTTATTAAATTTAAAAAATTATTTGACTGTTAACTGGTCGGCGCTGCCCCTCCTTACCCTCGATAAAACCGTTGTCAAATCTTGAAATTTCTGTGAAATCTTTTGGAATCTATTCAAATTTTTGTAAAATATTTGAAATCTTTGAAAACTTTAAAATCCTTGAAACCTTTGAAATTTTTTGGAATCTTTTGAAATTTTTATAAAATTTTTCAAATATTTGTGAAAGCTCTCTTTAATCTTTGTTTGTGAAATCTTTCGTATTCGTTTGAAGTCATCGAAATCTTTGAAATCGTTTAAAATCTTGGAAATGTTTTGAAACCTTTGGAATTCTTGTATTATTTTGATATCTTTATGAAATTTCTATGAAATCTTTCTGAAATCTTTTGTATTCATCAAAAATCATATCAATATTTTCAATATGGGTAAAATCTTTTGAAATCTGAAAAATTTAGTTTACTATAACCTATAAAACCTTTAAAATCTTTTGAAAGTTTTAAAATCTTTGGAAATGTTCGAAATCTTTGTGAAATCTTTGAAATCTGGTGTAAATGCCTTTTTTAAATCTTTGAAATCCTTGCCATCTTCATGAAGTGTTCGAAATCTTCGGGAATTTGTTGTGCAATTTTTTAAATCTTTATCAAATCTTTTTAAATATTTGTAAAATTTCTCTTACATCTTTGTTTGTGAAATCTTTTTTATTCGTTGAAATCAGTGAATTATAGTGAAATCTTTTCAAATGAAGTCATTAAAGCTCACCTTAAATTTTTAGGCATTTCATCAAATTCTTTTGAATTCTCTTCAATTTTTTCTAAAATTCATTTTGAACTTACTCAATTCAATGAAATTTTTTATATTTTTAAATTATTTTCACATTTAAAAATTGTTGTCAATTCATTTGAAGTTTTTTATAAATTCACATTGCATTCTCATGCATTTCATCGAATTCTTCTAGATTCCCTTCAATTCCTCTAAATTCACTCAAATTTTACCAAAATAAATGGATTTTTTCGATTTTTAAAACATTTTTCAATTCATTTGAATTTTTTTGAATTATTTTGAATTATTTTGTAGTCTTTAGTCATTTTTTTAGTTAAAAATTAGTAGGGTTTCAAAGATTTGAAGAGATTTGAAATTATTTGCTGAAATTCTTTTTTTTTTTTCAAATACTTAAAATTTTCACTACAAAATATTAATTTATTACAAAAAATGAAATAGTTGAACTTTCAGTTGAAAAAATTAATTTTCAACAAGAAAAAACGGGGTTTCAACAAAATAGTTTAACATTCACCCAGAGTTATGAATTTTCAAATAAAATTATGAATCTTCAACTGGAATAGTTAAATTTTAAACCAAAAACATGAATTTTCAACTAAAAACGATGAATACTTGACTGGAACATTTGAATTTTTAAGCAGATATGAATTTTTAAACAAGATTAATTTTATACTAAAAATTACAATTCTTTAACAAAATGCATGAATTTTTAACCAAATAGTTGAATTTTGAACTAAAAAAAAATATATTTTTCAACCGAAAATGAAATAGTAACATTTTTAGTTAAAAAAATTAATTTTAACCCAAACATAAGAGTTTTCAACTAAAACCATGAATCTTCAACTGAAATAGTTGATTTTTAAACCAGAAAGATGAATTTTCAACAAAAAAATGATGAATCTTTGAAGAAGAAGATTAATTTTTAAATAAAAAATTAATTTTCAACCAAAAAATTCAATTTTCTAACAAAAAACATGAATTTTTAACGAAATAATGGACTTTTTAATTGAAGAAGACAAAGAAACGAAAAACATCCAAAAGGAAAAAAAAGTTTTCAATCAAACAGCTTATTTTTCAATCACAGAAATGACCTTTCAATTAAAACGATGAATCTTCAAAAAAAAAATTTAACAAAAGAGTTTAACTTTCAGCCAAAGAAATTTGTAATAAATTTCAATAATTTGAAGGGATCTTTAAGATTTTAGGGTAATTTTAAAACTTCTAAGGCATTTTCAAGAGCTTTTCATTTGAAATATTTTAGGAAATTTAAAAAAATTCCGAGGAATTTTTTATTGATTTTAATAATTTTAAGAGATTTAATAACATTTTAGTGGATTTTAAAGAATTTATTCAAGAAAAGTGAGTTATTTCATAGGGGTTTAAAGGTTTGAAGATGTTTAAAATTATTTTTTGGATTTCACCCTGAATTCTTGTTAATTTATCCTTAATTCTTTGAAATTCTTTTGAACTTTTTAATTCATTAGAATTCTTATAAATTTACTCAATTTTACATAAATCAATTGTTTTATTTTTTTTTATTTCTTAAAAGTTTTTATATAATTGGTTCTGCAGATTAATTGATAAAATGACCAAAGGATTTCATCAAATTCGTTTGAATTCCCTTTCATTTTTTCTAAAATTCATTTCGAACTTACTCAATTCGATGAAATTTTTCGTATTTTAAAATTATTTTCACATTTAAAAATTCTTGTGAATCCATTTGAAGTTTTTTTAAAATTCACATTGCATTTTCATGCATTTCATCGAATTCTTCTCGATTCCCTTGAAATCCTCTAAATTCACCCAAATTTCACGAAAATAAATGGATTTTTTCGATTTTTAAAACTTTTTCCGATTCATTTAAATTGTTTTGAATTATTTTATAGTCTTCAATCATTTTTTGTACTTAGAAATTAGTAGGGTTTCAAAGATTTGAAGAGATTTGAAATTATTTTTTTAAATTCACCCTGAATTCTTAGGCATTTTATAAAATTCTTTTGAATGCCCTTGCATTTTTCCAATCTCAATTCAAAGTTACTGAATTCATAAAAGTTTCTTCATATTTTAAAATTGTTTTCAATTCATTTGAATTTTGTTTAAATTCACCTTGAATTTTTATGTATTATCTCAAATAAGCATTTTGATTTCTAGAATCATATATCATAAGAAATTATAATTTTGACTTTGGGACCTAGAATTTTCTGAAATAATTATAATTCTGAGTCAGAACTGTGTATTTCGGTAAAGAATTATAATTTTTATTTTAGGTTAGTAGACAGACAGAGCGGGTTATGTATAAAAATTCCTACCTTACCGACTTCGAGACCGTTGTACAGCTGAAGTGGTTCGTGTCCGTGCTAAGTATGTAAAATGTTCTGGAAGGGCCCCGATGTAATTACAAAATGATATTGCGCAATATTATTTGGCAACGTCATCGAGAACGTTCTAGAAACTTAGCGCGGACACAAACCACATCAGCTGAGGAACGGTCTCAAAGTCGGTAGGGTAGGATTTTTCGTACAGAACCGCCTCTTTCTGTGTAATGACTTACAGTAAAAATTAATTTTTTACAGAAATTCACAGTTCTAACTTAGATTTTAATAAATTTTAATAAAAGGTCCTAAAGTTGAAATTATAGTTCCTTACGAAATAAAATACTAGAATATTCTTGAAGATTACCGATGACGTCATACAATGATACTGCGCAGTTGTGAGAGACGAATTTTACGCAAATGACACAGTAGAAAATTCGAGGAAAAATCAAAATATAACCTTGAAAATGTTTACGCAACATGCTTAATTGAGATAATAAATGACCTTGAATTTGTTTACGCAAAATTCGTCTCTCACAATTGCGCAATATCTTTACATAACGTAATCAGTAAACTTCGAAAATATTGTACAAGACATGAACCACTTGAGCTGTGGAATGGTCTCGGAAGTCGGTAACTCAAGTGGTTCGTGTCTGTGCTAAGTTTCTAGAAGATTACCGATGACGTCATAAAATAATATTGCGCAATTATGAGAGACGAATTTGCGTGGACAACTACAAGGTTATTTATTATCTCAATTAAGCATTTTGCATGAACACATTCAAGGTTATACTTTGTTTTGTCCTTGCTTTTTCTACTGTATCATACACTTATCAGAAAAATAAGGACAAATCAAAACACAACCCTGAAAGTTTGTACGCTGAATGCGTAATTAAGATAATTAATAACTTTGAAATTGTTTACGCAAATTCGTCTCTTACAATTATGGAATATAATCATCAGAAACTTCGATAATATTCTACAAACTTCGCACGGACGCGAATCACTTGAGCTGTGGAATGGTCTCGATGTCGGTAACATGTCGGTAATAGGAATCTACCATTAGAAACCCTCTATCTCATCTACTGAAATACATGAAACCGCTTTTAATTTAAATATTAGTAGATTCGAGAGAACAGTCCCAGTCACTGAATCACATTCCCGGGTTTTCCCGGGTAGATTACAAATTCCGACGAGGAGTTAATATATTAATTTGTTTCGTTTAATCCAACAGGAAATATAATTATAGGAAGTTCTAGGGTCTCGTGTACGATTAATACGTTTAAATCTAGGAGAACATGAGAGTGTTACGAGGTTCGGTACCAGTCGGTCGTCGACTGTTAACTTTCAACAGAGACAGACCTATAAAACTCGATTAGAGTAAGTAATGGGATCGCGTGCAAATGAAATTTCCGCTGGTATGAGTGAGCAAAACGAAAAGAGGAAGCGAGAGGAAGAAAAAAAAGGAGAAAAAACGGAAGGAAAAGAGAAGCTCGTAATTTCTAATCTTCCAAGAAACCATAGAAATTCAGCTAAAAAGTTTTCCAATTACACCAGTCATGACGTCGAATCAATTTTATCGCGTTTTTCCTATATGAAGTGACTCTAAACAACATCTACTGCAAGTTTGCTATTCAATTATAATTTTTTATCTTGGCATCAGTTATGATGGAAAGCAAAAGTATAGCAGAATTCAGGATCAAAAATAATCTTGAACAGCGGGATTTTTCGTGAAAATAGGGAATAAATAGGAGAATTTTTTCAAGAAAAAAGTCAATTTTCAACCAAGAAGGATGAATTTTTAACCAAAAATACGAATTTTCAACAAAATACATTAATTTTCAATAAATTGTTGAATTTTATAGCCAAAAGGACGAATCATTTACAAAACTGTTGAATTTTAACTTAAAATATGATTTTTCAACCCGGAAGATTAATAAAAAAATTAAAAAAATAGTTAAAATTTCAACGAAGGAGGTTGAAGAATGTATTAATTTTCAACAAAATTGTTGAAAGACGATTTATCTACAAAGCGGATGAATTTTCAATACAAAAATCTGATTTTTAACAAAAAAGTCAACTTTCTACCAAAAAGTTGAATTTTCATAAAAATAGTTTAATTTTCAACGAGAAAGTTAATTTTTTACTAAATTGTTTAATCATAACCCAAGCCAGATAAACTTAAACCAAAAAAATTGCATTTTTAAACAAAAAGGATGAATTTCAACCAAGAGGATTAATTTTCTATTGGAAAAAGAAGAATTTTTAACAAAATACATTAATTTTTAACTAGAAAAGATTAATTATCAATAGACCATATCAATTTTCAATCAAAAATGGAACAATTACATTGTTAGTTAAAAAATTATTTAAAAAAAAAAAGAGTTAGATTTTCAATAAGAGAGATTAATTTTCAACTAAAAATGGTGAATCTCAAAACAAAATTTTAACGAAAAAGTTCAACAAAAAAGGTGATTTTTTAATCCGGAAGATTACTTTAAAAAAAATGAAATTGTTAAATTTTCAGCCGAGGAGGTGGATCTTAAAAAACTATGAAATTTTTAACGAATTAGTTCAAATTTCAATGAAGTAGTTAATTTCTAACTGAAAAAGATGAATTTTTAACCAAACAGAAAAATTTTCAACCAAAAAGATGTATTTTCCAACAAGCAGGTTAATGTTATATTAAAAAACACGAATTTTCAGCAAAATGCGCTAATTTTCAAAAAAATTGTCGAATGACGAATTATCTACGAAACGGTTGAATTTTCAACCCACAAATATGATTTTTTAACAAAAAATTCAATTTTCTATCAAAATGTTAAATTTACATAAAAATAGTTCAATTTTTAACAAACTAATTAATTTTCAACCGAAAAGTTTAACTTTGTTCCAAATTCTCAAATGATGAACCAAACCAGATTAATTCAGACCCAAATGAATTTTTATCAAAATACATCAATTTTCAACTAGAAATTATCAAGTTTCAATAGAAAATATCAATTTTAAACCAAAAATGGAATAGTTACATTGATAGTCAAAAAATTTAATTCTCAAGAAAAATAACGAATTTTCGATAAAAGAGAAGAATTTTCAACTAAAATTATGAATCTTAAAAAAAAATTTCAAGAGAAGAGTTCAACAGACAAGTTGATTTTTTAACCCAGAAGATTAATTTTTTAAAAATTCAATAGTATTGTCAACCAAGGTGATAAATCTACAGCCGAAAAAATGAATTTTTAAGAAAATAGATGAACTTTTAAGCAAGTAGTTGAATTTTCAAGTAAAAAAGATGAATTTTCAACTGAATATTTAAATTTTTAACCAGGAAGATTAATTTTCCAGCAAGCAGATTAATGATCTACCAAAAAAGAAATTTCAACAAGATTCAATTTTTTCAAGAACAATTTTCAACCAAATACTAGAATTTTTAACTAAACGAGATGAATTCCGAATCAAAAACATAACAGAAGATTTTTCAACCATCGACAACTGAAATTTAGTGAGTGTGAATTCTCTATTGTTAAATCTCCTTCGGATTTAACGAACCTAATTTAAAAACAATTTTGTAATTAAACGTTTTATTGTACCTTTTGTCTTTCTGTCTAAAAATTAAATTTGTTCATGTTCGTTTTATTTATTTTTTATTTTTAAAATGCCATAACTCTGACAATTTTCTTCTTATCGAAAAAAGTCATGAGGGTAAATTGTTCGAATTTTCGAGTACTACGAATAGCCGTACACAGAATTTCAAAATATCGAAAATGCTCCACCTTCAAGAATTTTTATCAAAAATAGCTGGCTAATGAACTTGTCGTATTCTTTCAGGGCTTAAAAAAGTGTGCCAAAGCTCAATCCTCAGGTGGTCTCAAAACGCGAAAATTTGTTAAGGGGCTAGTCTAGTTTCTCACTTTCAAAAACTCGATTTTTTTTTTGCCTAATTCGATAGTATACTATTCGGAGAAAAAGTTCCCAGAGCTATGAGAGTATGAAAAATTAAATTTTATAACCAAAAATCAGTTGTCAAAACTTTAAAAGCGTTTTTCTCAAAACTGCATTTCCAAAAACGGCTGCAACTCTAGCTCAAAGAAAAATTAACGAATCAATTTGAAATTTTACACGAATATTCGTAACATGTTTTCACATACCATGAACTAGGATCTTTTCGATATTTCAAAAAATATAAATATGCCGAGCAAAAAAACGAGCGTTTTTTGAGCGATTTTTTGGTGAAAATTTGAATTTTTTGTTCAAAACGCTGCCATTTTTTTAAATTTTCAATATTTTCAAAAGATCCTAGTTCATTCATAGGAAAGTCATTTAGTTTAACGTGAAAATTTTTTTTTTTTTAGATACTGGCATTCTGAAGACCTCTACAACTGCAGCCGATTTACAACTTCATTTTTGGACGACTCGACATCGGAGTATATAACTCGGCTTACAGTCGATATTTTTCCATGAAATTTTGTGTATTAACTTGTCCATAGTATCTGAATATATCCTCAAAATTGTAACATATTTGACCGAATGGTTTTTTTTTATGAGTCCCGAAAAATCACCTCCATTTTCCGCCCGAGAAACTAGACTAGCCCCTTAAAAACAGACCAAGTCAAATATTACATAAAACCAATACCTTCTCACAAGGATGAGAATGTAAGAACAATTTTTAAAAATTTATCATCAGGAAACGTACCAAATGTTATTCAAGTTCGTGAAGTTACTTCCACAACTCCCCCCCCCCCATATTCTGTTACCAACAAGTATGATATCCAATCCAATTAAATATGACTTTAAAACTCATTAGAAACTGAGTTGAGGCACGTGAATTTAATGGCACTTGGTTCGGTTATGTGATTGAAGACAGACTTGTTTGAACGTGTTATTAATACCCTGTTATTTGGTTAAATCGCAGGTGCGACCCATACTATGCGAAAAGTGCATCGCATCGCTGATCGATTAAGAAAAACGGTGTGTGGAACAGCAGCGACTTGTGAATCAATAAACTATCGGCTTAGTGACTGGCGGTTTGTTTAGAATGGTCGTTAACGACATCGCTCGTGTAGTTATTCGTGGCACGGATGCGTCATTGCAATAACTAAACTTTGCAGGAATACAGAAGTTCCTTAATGTAAATATACTGCCAGTGACATATATGCTAAGTCGTTAACAATCTTGGGAAATAGACACGTGCGAGGTTCTAATGAGTCTTTCATCGTCACGCCGTCAAATTTAAGTGTTCTTCAATTTTTCTGGAAA
>CAKNXH010055517.1:26797-61715 GCA_932178445.1 Andricus quercusramuli
TTGAGTTTTCAATCTAAACAGTCGAATTTTTTAGAAAAAATTTAACTTTCAAACCCAAAAAGATGAATTTTCAACAAAAAAACATTAACTTTGATTTATACAAAAAAAAAATTATTTTCAACCAAAAACAGTTGCATTTTCAATCGAATGATTAAATTTTCCACCAAAAAGATTAATCTTCTCCCAAAAGAGATAGATTTTGAATTCAAAAAGACGAATTTTCAAAAAAAGCGTTGAGATTTCAATCCAAGAAGTTTTTTTTCAGAAAAAATTTAACTTTAAAGCCGCAAAGTTGAATTTTCTATCAAAAAAGATTAATTTTCAAGCCAAAAAGACGAATTTTCAACAAGAAAAAAAAATTTTGATTACAAATAAGATGAATTTTCAACCAAATATTTGAATTATCAAAAAATTAATTTTTAACCAAACAGTTGAATTTCAAACTAAGTAGTCGAACTTTCAACCAAGAATTATTTTTCAGTCCAGAAAGAAAAAAAAATCCAAAAAACTTCTTGAATTTTCAAGCCAAGACAAATTTTCAAGACAAAAAGACGAATTTTCTACAAAAAATTTGAATTCTCTACCTACAAATACGATTTTTGAACAAAGAACTCCATTTTTCACCCAACATTTCAATTTTCAACCAACCTGTTGAAATATAAAGCCAAAAAGACGAATTTTCTACACAACAATTTAATTTTGACAAGAAAATATGAATTTTCAAGGAAGAAGTTAATTTTCAACCATATAGTTGAATTTGTAACTAAAAAGATGAATTCTTGGCAAAAAATGGAACAGTTAAATTTTCAGTTAAAAAAATTATTTTCAATAAGAAAAAACAATTTCAACAAAATATTAAAATTTTCAGCCAGAGATGAATCTTCAGTAAAGAAATTAATAAATGTTTAAAAAAGTAGTATAATTTCCAACCAAGTAGTTTAACGTTCAACCAGGTAGTTGAATTTGCAATAAATAAATGTGTATTATCAACGAAAAATTTAATAGGTGACACTTCAAAAAAAAAAAAAAGAATTAAATTTTCAATGAAAAAGAGGGAATTAAAAAAAAAGACTTTTCTACAAAATAGTTCAATTTTCAATCCGGAAGTATGAAGTTTCTACTAAATAGTAGAATTAAAAAAAAAAACAATTGCATTTTCAGCCCAAAAATATACATTGTCAACAACAAATAAATCAGGTTGCTTTAAAAATAATCATTAAATTTTCAAGCAACAAAAAATTGCTTTTGAACAAAAATATTTAATTTCAACAAATTAATTAAATTTTCAACTAACAGATATAAATTTTCAACCAAGAATATAGCAGTAAGATTTTTATATTGAAAAGAATTAACTTTCAACAAAAAAGATCAGTTTTCTATCAAAAGATGAATTTCCAATCCAAAAAGACGAGTTTTCAGCCTAGAAGACAATTTTTCAACAAAAAAGTTGAATTTTCGAGAAAAAAGATGACTTTTTAACGAAATAGTTCGATTTTCAACGTAATAATTTAACTTTCAACCAAAAGAGATTAATCCTCAACCAAAAATATAACAGTAGGTTTTTTAATTAAAAAGAATCAACTCTCAACCCAAAAAGATTACTTTTCCTACAAAATTCTTTGAAATACCTTGTATTTTTTATATCTTTTGAAATCCTTTAGAATCCCTTAACATATTTGAAAAACATAAAAATCCATTTAAAAAAGTATAAATCATTTGAAAGCACGCGAATATAATTAAAATGAAACTTATTCGTTAAAGTTCTGTTTAAAAAACCGTCGAAATCCCTTGATCCCTTCTAAGTCCCTTGAAAGCTAGGAATCGCTAGGAATCTCTTAAAATGTTATTTATTTACCAAAGTTTATCAGAAATCCTAAAAAAATACATTGAAAATTTTGTAACATCTTTGAAGACCGTGAAAATCATCTAAAAATCTATATCTGGGCACGCTGCTCTGCCTCTGGGTACGCTACCATTCACTTTAACCAAATGCACTTGTTTTCGATCGTTCTCCTTTCATTATCGCATCATGACCAAACCATCCCAACAATTTTATATCTCTCTTGTGAAACAGTTATATCTTATCGCTGTAGAGTTTCGTTCACACATCCCCACAATTCTTTCCTCGAGCTCCCTATGGGTACGCTACTCTGCCTCTGGGAACGCTACCATTCACTTTACTTGAATGGATTAAAAACTTAAAATCCCCGGAAATGTTTAGAAATTTTTTAAATCTTCTAAACTCCCGCGAAATGTTTCAAAATTCCTGAAAACCCGTGAAAATATTCTTAAATCTCTTAAAAACCGATCCAATCTTTTTAAATTAGACTGTTCAATTAAAGGAGTGCACTTTCAACTGAAATTAGTTGAATTTTATTATTGGGTACTATTAATTCAGTTAAAATTTAAACGGTAAAAAATACCCCAAAAAAAGGGAAAAAGGGTAATAGAGGGGAATAGGGGAAAGAGTGTGAAGTCTGAAATTGGAACGCTAGGAACGTCGTGACTTGATCTTTGGTTGATATTCTTCCTGAACATCTTTCGTGACCGAACCTAAGGCAAATTACCTACTGGTAAGCGGCAGGATGCCTCGCCCTACGCGATTAATGTCAATTTGTGCCAGGAGTCCCGTATATCCTTGTCCGGATAAGTAGCGTGGCAAAGAGAAGAGACGTGCTCAACTCTAGGAGTTTATACGTTCACGATAATGAGGCTCAAGTATAAACCGTTTTTCTCAAAGCTTCGTTCCCATGTCAAAATATCAGTCCAATTTGCCATCTATTTTCATTTTACATTTGCCCATTGTCTAATTAAAAATTAATAACAATCAAGTATCACAAATGATAGAATTTCCACGTTTAGTGACATAAAACATTAACATTATCAAAAATTGTTAAATGAGTCTAAATGTATCAATAAATATGAGAAACTTTGTTATTTAATTATTTTTGTTTCACGACTGAGAATCAATCCCACCGCTGTCACCTTTTATATTGCCTTTCATATGAATGCACTAATAGGGTGGTCCAAACATTTTTTTTCCGAATTTTTATGAATAGCCTCGGAAATTTGTTCGAATCCACACAAAAATAAATCCATTTTTTTAAATTAAATTTAGGGGTGGGGCAAACCCCATGAATTTTAACACGTATTTCCCATAAGAAAAAAAGATGTGTTTGTAAATTTTATTTGGAATTCTCAATATTAGCTTAATCGAAGTGAAACTCAACATTTCTCTTCACAATTAGCCATAGAATACGAATAAAATATTACTTTTTAAATATCACCCCAAGAAGTCTCTTTTATAGGGTCCCAAAAAAAACCCCATAAGTAAAAAAATGGATTTCGCGAGGTTTTGGCGCTAATTATGATTTTTTTTGGTTTTCTTTTAATGTAAATTGTTTCTGATATATAAAACACTACTTTATACTGGTAATTAGATGTTTACATGAATTTCTTAAACAATTTATTATTGTTTTTAGCAATATTATATTAGAATGGAGACAGAAAGTCGCGGTTTTTTTTTTAATTTCCACTTTTTGTCCAATTTTCAATTAGGGAGAGGCGATGTTAACAAAATGTTAATGTTAATGTTCATTAATGCTAATGAGCATAATTGTTTAAACAATTTATTATTATTCTTATTAATATTATCTTGGAATAATTCTACAAATTGCGGGTTTTTTCTGAAATTTTCAACTTTTTGCTCACTTTCACTTGGAGTAAGTTGATATTTAATTTCAGAAAAAAAAATTTCTAGCATTACTCTGAGAAAAATGGTCATAAATAATAATAAATTGTTTAAATGAGCATGTCTGTTAACTTGCATTATTTATTACTTTACTAAGTAAAAAGTTGGACATTTCATAAGAAATCACAACTATATTGCATTAATAAAGAACAAGATATAAACAATAACAATTTGATTGAATAATTATTTGTGCTAAATTGAATTAATTATTAACTCACTCCAAGTGATAATTGAACAAAAAGTTGAAAATTTCAGAAAAAACCGCCATTTCTAGCATTGTTCAAATTGAATATAATTTGTAATAATAAATTTTTTGAACAAATAATTTTGTTAACTTCAATTATTTATATAACTCACTCAAAGTGAAAAGTGAACAAAAAGTTGAAAATGAAAAAAACTGCAATTTTATAGCATTATTCTAAGATAATATTTTAAATAATAATAATAAATTGTTTAAAAAATTCTGTTTGTTAACATAAATACAAATTGAAAATTGGACAAAAACGGAAAATTTTTGAAAAAACTGCGACTTTCTATCTCCATTCTAAGAGAAAATTGCTAAAAACAATAATAAATTGTGTGAACAATTTATTCAGACATCTAATTATCAGTATAAAGTACTATTTCAAGTATGAGAAACAATTTTCATTAAAAAAAAATACACAAAAATCATAATTAGCACCAAAAACTCGCAAAACCCATTTTTTCACCTATGGGGTTTTTTTGGGACCCTATAAAACAGACTTACGGGTGTAACATTTAAAAAGTATTTTTTAATTCGTATTCTATAGTTAATTCTGAAGAGAAATATTGAGTCCTATTCGATTGAACTAATATTGAGAATTCTGAAAAAATTTACAAAAACGTATTTTTTTATGGGGAATACGTGTTAAACTTCATGGGGCTTGCGCCACCTGTAAATATATTTTTTTTTTAAATAATTGATTTATTATTGTGTGGATTCGAAGAAGTTTCCGGGGGTTATTCATACAAATTTGAAAAAAAAAAAATTTTGGGCCACCCTATAAGTGCCTTCTTATGAAAGGAAATATAAAAGGTGACAGCGGTGGGATTGAATCTTAGTCTTGAAACAAAAGTAATTAAATAACAAATTTGCTCATACAAATTGATATATTTAGACTCATTTAAACATTTTTGATAATGTTAATGTTATATGTCCGAAATGGGTATTTTAGTAAAAAAAAAAATATATTTCAAAGAAGATTCACAACTTTTTAACGATTTCAAGTTATTTTGGCGATACGCCAGAAATCGGTATTTTGAGTAAAAAATCATTAAATTTTATAAGAGATTGAAATTCTTTGTACGATTGCAGGTTGAGCTAGCGATTTTTGATATGAATTTCAAAAAATATTTTCAATTTTGGAACAATTTATGGTTATGTTAATGTTTGAACAATATTTAGAATATTTAAACAATTTTGGATTATGTTAGTGTTTTTCGTTAGAAAAAATTACACTTTAAACTGTTGTAAATTAAATTTTCTTCAATTTTAAACGCTTGAATTTTCAACTACAGAAAGTTGAAGAAAACTGAAAATTGAAGTGGTCCTAAGTCGGCACCATCGCGTTTCTCAGAGATGGCACGCGTGTCGGCTTAAGCATTTTGTCGTATGATGGGTTGGTAGACATGGACGTAATTTACGCTGACAATTATTTTTTATTATCAATTATTATTTTTTAATTAGTTATTTCGCCTGATGAAGGCGATTTTTCATTTGGATTTGTTTCGTGCGCGTGATTAGCATGAAATTTGTAAACATTCGTAGTGGTCCTGAGTCGGCACCAAACAGATGGTCCTGAGTCAGCACTTTTTTTGTTCTTGCTTTTTTTGTTATTTGTGTGTTATTTTATGTTGTTGTGTTTGAATTCCATGTCACTTGTCTCTTTCTGTTGTTTTTTTAGTTTAGTTGTGTTTTGACTAAATGCTGCTTGTCTCTGGTAGGTGTCTTTTTATTTTATGTCTTTTTTCATTGACATTTCGCTGATTCTACTTTCTTGTAGTCACGGGACGGAATTTCAAACGCGAAATAACCAAAGTGTTGATGCCGTTGCGTTTCGACGCGCCTTGGGGACCAGGGAGTACCGGACCAGGCGGTGCCGGCTTAGGACAACCATATTCAGAAATAGCAAAAATCGACTTCTTTTTGCGATGCATTGCAACTGCAAAAATCACTCTTCAGAACGACATAGAATTGCAGATAAAGGATCGTGGTACCTGACCGAAGACATTGAAGCGCCCTTTAACCCTGTTTTTGACAAAAACCCTTACTGTGCCGACATAGGACCACTCTTCCCTGTATCTTCATTCTGAAGTTAAGATGTCAATTAAAAAAAAATTGTCCTCGCTATTCTTTTGTATTACATTCGTGGCGCCCCCCCCCCCCCCCCCTTAAAAATCGCATTAGGCCATAGATCTCCCTCTAAAAATGTCCAAACATATAATGGTTGTAGGAAAGTTCTAGGCAACAATCAATGTTCCTTTTTTTGAAGAAAAAGTTCACTTGGATTGGAAAGAAACATTAATCAGAATCGGTTTGATTTTGCTCACGAAGGTGTTCGTCGACGGAACCTATTGTGATAAATGAGAGGTTTGCTCATTCATTGGAAGATTCCGAAACGAAATCCAATCCTGGAGGATTTTACTCAAGCGTGAAGCGATCTTCGAAAAATCGGCAAACTGTCATTAAATAAACGGTTCAAGTGTCAACTGGGTTCTTGTTAAGACATGCGTTCGTGCTTTATCTACTTCGAAGATTAATTGGACATTTCCGCCACTAACCGTGAAACAATTCACAATGACTAATGAACGGTAATCCACACAGATATTTGAAGAAGAATAGATTGAAAAATGCAGACAGATTTTTTAAAAAGAATATACTGAAAAGAAGCTTTACATGTATTTTTATGTAAATATATGAAGAACGCTCATTTTTTTAAGACCTATTTGTAGTGGGATTTTCTAGTCTTATGCTAATTTGTACTAGTTATTCATACTCCAGGTGACCGCAAAACTTCATTTCTAAAATTCCCTGACTTCTCTAATTTTTCCCCAATACATTTTTTACTTTTTCTGACCATTACTATTAATAGATGAGAATGAAATAATTTCAAATTTTAATTAAAAAATGTCAAATTTATTTAGTATAATTGAAAAAGATTACTTTTCTACCATAAATGATGAATTTTTAATTCACAAGAACGAATTTTCAACGAAATAGTTGAATTTTGAATTTAACAGCCGAATTTTTAAAACAAAATAGTATTAATTTTAACCAAAAACAGCTGAACTTTCACCAAAAAGATTAAATCAACGAAAAATGTAAAAGTTTTGATATTTGAATAAAAGAATTACATTTTCAATAAAATTGTTGAATTTTTGACCGAATAGTTGAATTTTCAACCTGTAAAGATGAATGCTCAACAAAACCTGGATTTACAATCAAGAAAATTAATTTTCTACCAAAAATACGAATTTTCAACAAAATACACAAATTTTCAAACAAATCGTTGAATATTCAACTGAAAAAAGATCAATTTTCCACCGAAAATAGAAATGTTAAATTTTCAGCAAAAAAATTAATTTAAAAGCAAGAAGGAATTTTCCACAACATATTCAAATCTTCAACTAGATGGATAAATTTTCAAAAAAAAAGTCCAATTTACAACCAAGCAGAATAACTTTCTACCAGAAAAGGCAAACTTTCAACAAAATACATGAATTTTCAAACAAACAATTGAATTTTGAACTAAAAAAGATCGATATTCAATGAAAAATTGATAATTCATATTTTGAGAAAAAAAATAACATTCAAAAAAAGAAGATAGATAGATTACCTACCGAAAATGGAAAAGTTAAATTTTCAGTAAAAAAATGAATTTAAAAACAAGAATGAATTTTCCACAGAATAACGAATTTCTGAAATTTCAAGCCAAAAGTCGAATTTTTTTGTAAAACAGTTAAATTTTCAATAAGGAAGTCAATTTTCAACGGAAAATGGAAAAGTTAACTTTTTCAATAAAAATAGATCAACTTTAAACTAGATAAAAAATCAATTTTCAACAAAAATTGTTACATTTTCAACCAAAGAGATGCAAATAAACAAAAAAATAAATTCTTAACTAAGTGGTACAACATTTACTTAAGCAGTTGAATTTTCAATTTAAAAAAATCGATTTTCAACCAAAAATTTAATAGTTACATTTTTAATTTAAAAAATTAATTTTTAACTAAAAAGAAAATAAGTTTTTAACGAAGTAATTAAACTTTCGAGCAATAATATTAGTTATCAAACGAAATAGTTGAATCCTCAACCAAATAATATTAATTTTGAACTAAATATTTGCATTTTTGTCCAAAAAATGATTAAAATACCACAAGATGAAGACGAATTTTTAAACAAATCCTTGAATTTTCAACTAGAAAAGATCAATTTTTCATCGAAAATAGAAAAGTTAACTTTTCAGTGAAAAAATTCACGAAAAAACAAAACAAAAATTTCCGCAAAATAATCAAATCTTCAACAAAAGAGATAAATTTTCAACAAAAAAGACGAATTTACAACCAAGATGATTAATTTTCTACCAAAAAAGGCGAACTTTCAAGAAAACACATGAATTTTTAAATATATAGTTGGATTCTCAAATAAAAAGATCAATTTTCAATGAAAAATTAATAATTTATATTTTGAGTGAAGAAAAAAAAAATTTGTTAAAAGAAAGAATTTTCCATAAAATAGGAAAATTTTCAACAAAAAAGTGAAATTTACAATCAAAGGATTAATTTTCTACCAAAAAAGGCGAAATTTCAACAAAATACATGAAATCTCAAACGAATAGTTGAATTTTCAGCTAAAGAAGACACATTATCTACCAAGGATGGAAAAGTTAAATTTTCAGTAAAAAAATGAATTTGAAAAGAAAGAATTTACCACGAAATAATTAATTGCTGAAATTTCAAGCCAAAAGACGAATGTTTTGTAAAACAGTTGAATTTTTAATAAGAAAGTCAATTTTCAACAAAAAATGGAAAAGTTAACTTTTTCAGTAAAAAAAATTGATTTTAGACCAACTAAAAAACTGATTTACAACAAAATTGTTAAATTTTTAACCAAAGAAATGCAACTAAACAGAAAAAAAACTTTTGACAAAGTGGTTCAACTTTTACTCAAGTAGATGAATTTTCAATGAAAAAAAAATAGTTTTCAACCAAAAATTTAATAGTTACATTTTCAGTTGAATAAATTAATTTTCAACCAAAGAGAAAATAAGTTTTTAACAAAGTAGACAGCTTTCAACCAAAAAGATGAATTTTCCAACGAATAGTTGAATTTTCAACTAAAAAGGATCAATTTTCAATGAAAAATTGATAATTTATATTTTGAGTGAAAAAAAAATAATTAAAAAAAAAAGAATTTTCTATAAAATAGGCAAATTTTCAACCAAAAATTCAAATTTACAACCAAGAAGATTATTCTTCTACCGAAACAGACTAACTTTCAACAAAATATGTGAATTTTCAAATGAATCGTTGAATTTTCAACTGAAAAGATACATTTCTACCGAAAATGGAAGAGTTAAATTTTCAGTAAAAAAAATAATCTAAAAACAAGAAAGGACTTTCCGCAAAATAATCAGTTGCTGAAATTTCAAGACAAAAGACGAATGTTTTGTAAAACAGTTGAATTTTTAATAAGAAAATCCATTTTCAACGAAAAATCGAAAAGTTAACTTTTTCAGTAAAAAAAATTAATTTTAAACCAAGTAAAAAACTGATTTTCAACAAAATTGTTAAATTTTTAACCAAAGAGATGCAACTAAACAAAAAAACAACTTTTAACAAAGTGGTACAACTTTTACTCAAGTAGTTCAATTTTCAATGAAAAAAAAATTAGTTTTCAACACAAAAATTTGATAGTTACATTTTCAGTTGAAAAAATTAATTTTGAACCAAAGAGAGAATAATTTTTTAACTAAATATTTGCATTTTTATCAAAAAATATATAAATTTATACCAAAAGATGAAAAGGAATTTTCAAAAGAACAATTGAATTTTTAACCAAAGCCCATTTCAGCTGAATTTTTAACACCAAAATATGAATTTTCATCAAAAATGTTAATTTTCTACGAAAATAGTTGAATTTTTCACACAAAAAGAGAAATTTTCAACAGAACAGTTGAATTTTCATCCAAAAAGGATGGTATTTTAACAAAATTGTTTAATTTGCAACCACATAATAAAATTTTTAACTAAAAATATAATATACAAGGTTATCAGAAAATTCATTTTCAAAATTACCTAACTTTGCGATGAACAATTTTTCAATTTCATTTTAACATAGAATGTTTTCTAAATGGAATAAGAAATTTTTATTTTGAAAGTTTGAAACGTATTATCCTTGGGATGACTGAAAAATCCTGAAAAATAAAATTCCCGAAACTGTTAAATTCCTGAATAAAAAAATGTCTGAATTAAAAAATTTCCTAATAATAAAATTCCCGAACACTTCATAATATGACGAAATTGGAAAATTCCCTAGTAAAAAAATTCCCGAATGATAAAATTCCCAAATAATAAAATTCCAGTATTGGAAGACTCCCAAATAAAAACTTTCCGAACAGTTTATAATATTACAGAATTGAAAAATTCCCGACAGTTTATAATAATATTACCGAATTTGAAAATTTCCGAATAATAAAATTCTCGACAGTTTTATAATAATATTACTGAATTTGAAAATTCCCGAATAATAAAATCCCCGACAGAAAATTCCCGGATTATAAAATAACTGAACTAGAAAGTTCCCGAATTTAAACTTCTTTAATTAAAATATTGTATTTTCAATATATAATTAATATTTATAAAAAAATGTTTGATGGTTTAAATTTGGGAATTTTATAATTCCGGATTTTTCTAGTTTTATATAATTTGGCAATTTTCTGTCTGGAATTTTATTCTTCGGAAATTTTCCGATTCGCGATTTATATTTCGACAATTTTATCATTTTTGGAATTTCATTTTTCGGGAATTTTCTAATTCTGGAACTCTACATTGTCAGGAATTTTATTTTTCAAAATGCGTATTATTATTTCAAGTGCCTCTTACAGAATTTTTTTTTGCTATATTTTCTTCGAAATCCCGGACTTTTCCTAAACAATAATTTTCCTGTCTCATCCCTAATTTCCAGGTTTTTTTTCTGACCTACGACCACACCGGTACTGAAAAGAAAAGTACTTTAGCTTCAGAAAGAAAGGACTGATTGATTGGATACATACGGGCAAATTGAATTTGTTTCCACAATTTACACAAACGAATTCCAATAACGAATGGAAAAATATACAAGATTTTTCTAAGTAAAAGGATTTAAATTTAAAAATACAAAAATAAAAAAATTCAATTTAAATTTTAAAAAATTAAATTTTTTTTGTAATTCAACTTGGAACCCCTTTAAATTGTTTCTTTTTCTAAGAAAATGACCTCTGATTTGTTTCAGAATTTCAAACAAATATTTAGAGGTTGTTCAAGGTCAGTTTGGGGCAAAAATGCTAATTCTTAGTTAAATTGACGCTATTCATTGATTATTTATTTCTTTACAATTCTGTATTGCACTTACATTTTTTTCAGATTTTTACCATGACATTCAAAGGTCGTTCAAGGTCATTTTCTTGAGGAAATGATGATTCCTTTTAATTTTCTCTACTTTTTCTTGCGAAAGAGTGTCAATTTATGCATTGCAGAAAATTAGTCAAGTGGTTTAATAACTGTGTGTCATATCGTTTCAAGGTCATTCAATGTCATTTTCTTGAGAAAATGTTGATTTAATTTAATTTTCTCTAGTTTTTTATAAAGAAACAGTGTCAATTTATGCATTTCGGCAAAAAAGTAGTCAAGTTGTTTGATAAATCTTTGTCATACTATTTGGAGGGCATTCAAGGTCATTTCGCAAAAGATGACCTCTTCGTAAATTGTGATGACAAAAAAAACAGTGCTAACATTTGCCTATTAAATGGTAGTTCATCAACAACTAAGTTTTCCTTTTTCTTTGCTGGAAAGTCATTTTCATCATTCAAGGTCATTTTCTTGAGGAAATGTTGATTCAATTTAATTTTCTCTAGTTTTTTATTCAGAAAGAGTGTCAATTTATTCATTGCGGCAAGAAAATTGGTCAAGTTGTTTAATAACTGTGTGTCACATTACTTTAAGGTCATTCAAGGTCATTTTGCAAAAAATGTTCATGCCAATTTTTTTTCTTTTTCATGTTAGTTTTTTTAAATTTTGCTTTCATTTAAAAATTAAAAAATGTTAAAAACAGTAGTATTTCGTAGCTTTATTATTATATGATCAAGTTTAGTTCTCAATTTGTGATTAAGAAGAATTGATTATCATAGGTGTATAAGAAGGGTTAATGATTTACTATTCATGAAAGAACGAGGAAAACTTAGTTGACGATAAGCTACCATTCAATAGGCAAATTTTTGCACTGTTTTTCCATTACCACAATTTACGAAAAGGTCAACTTTTTCAAAATGACCTTGAATGCCCTCCAAATAGTAATACAAAGATTTATCAAACAACTTGACTATTTTTTGTCGAAATGAATAAACTGAAACTGTTTTTTTATTTAAAAAAACTAGAGAAAATTGAATTGAATCAACATTTTCTCAACAAAATGACCTTGAGCGACCTTTGAATGTCATTATAAAAATCTTAAAAAATGAGAGTTCAATATGGAATTGTAAAGAACACAATTTATATGCGCCAGAAATGACATATTTTTCAGATTTTTACATTTGACATTTAAAGGTCGCTCAAGGTTATTTTCTTGAGAAAATGTTGATTCAATTTAATTTTCTCTAGTTTTTATTGGCAAAGAGTGTCAACTTATCCATTGCAGAAAATTAGGAAAGTGGTTTAATAACTGCTTTTCTTATTAATTTGAGGTCATTCAAGGTCATTTTGCAAAAAATGGTAATTCAATTTTTTTTTCTTTTTCATGATAGCTTTTTTCAAATTTTACTTTAAATTAAAAAGAGAAAACGTTAGAAACAGTAGGATTGCATAGCTTCACTAATATATGATCAAATTTAGTTGTCAAATTGTAATTATGAAGAATTAATTATCATAGGTGCTTAAGAAGAAATAATAATTTACTTTTGAGAAAAGAAAGAGGAAAACTTAGATGGCGATAAACTACCACTTAATAGGGAAATGTTAGCACTGTTTTTTTATTATCGTAATTTACAAAAAGGCAATCTTTTGCGAAATGACCTTGAATGCCCTCCAAACGGTATGCCAAAGATTTAACAAACAACTTGACTATTTGTTTGCCGAAATGAATAAATTGACACTCTTTCTCTATAAAAAAAAAGAGAAAATTAAATTGAATCAACATTTTCTCAAGATATTGACCTCGATGCGACCTTTGAATGTCCTTATAAAAATCTGAAAAAATCCAAGTGCAGCATGGAATTGTAAAGAACATAATTCATATGCGCCAGAAATGACTTAAATTTTTTCTGAGATTTTCACAATGACATTCAAAGTTCGCTCAAGGTCATTTTCTTGAGAAAATGTTGAATCAATTTAATTTTCTCTAGATTTTATTGGGAAAGAGTGTCAATTTATTCATTCCAGAAAATTAGTGAAGTGGTTTAATAACTTTGTGTCATAATACTTTGAGGTCATTCAAGGTCATTTTGCAAAAAAAGGTCATTCAAATTTGTTTTTCTTTTTCATGGTAGTTTTTTAAATTTTGCTTTAAATAAAAAGTTGAAACGTTATTAACAGCAGGATTTCGTAGCTTTAATAATATATGATCATGTTTAGTTGTCAAATTGTAATTACGAAGAATTAATTATCAAAGGTGCATAAGAAGGGATAATGATTTCCTTTTCAGAAAAGAAAGAGGAAAACTAAGTTTGCGATAAACTACCATTTAATAAGCAAATTTAGAACTGTTTTTTCATTATCATAATTTACGAAAAGGTCAATTTTTCCGAAATGACCTTGAATGCCCTCCAAATAGTATGGTAAAGATTTATCAAACAACTTGACTATTTTTTTGCCGAAACGAATAAATTGACACTGTTTCTCTACAAAAAACTAGAGAAAATTAAATTGAATCAACATTTTCTCAAGAAAATGACCTTGAGCGACCTTTGAATGTCATTATAAAAATCTGTAAAAATGTGAGTTCAATATGGAATTATAAAGAACACAATACGCGCCAGAAATCAATAATCAATAAATAGCGTCAATTTAATTAAGAATCAGCATTTTTGCCCCAAAATGACCTTGAACGACCTCTAAATTTTTTTTCTCTAATTCTGAAACAAATCAGGGGTCATTTTCTCAGAAAAAGGAACTATTTGGAGGGGTGTCATGCTGAATTGAAAAAGCAACAAAAAAATCACCCTAATGTACTCAATTCACTGCTTTAATTCAAATACCAAATATTTCTTCTTGTACTAAAGTGCCTACAGATTGAAAAATATCGAACACCTCCTTGCGCTTTCTATTGTAGCTTTGGGCTATGTGCTTTCGTCGCAGAAGGACGGTTAATCGATTGTGAACGACGAAATGATAAGTCCCTGAGGAAAAAAAGGAGATTTAATCTCACCTTTGCCTAGTACAGTACAAAAACAGGATTTTCCTCGAGAAAATCCACTTAAAAAATTTACAAATAAAGATAAATTTCCAAGCAAGAGAGATGATTTTTAAACAAATTAGCTGAATTTTTAACAAACAAACAAATTGAGTTTGGACCAAAAAGTTGCAATTACAATCAGTTAATTATTCAAGCAAAAGAGAGGAAAGAATTAAGTCAATTTTCAACCAAATAGTTGCATTTTCAATAAAAAAAATAAAATCATTTATCAACCAATAGTCAAAGTTTTAAACAAAAAGTATCAAAAATTAACCAAAAACAGTTGAATTTTCAACCAAATAGTTGGATAAGCTAAAAAGGCGAATTTTCAGACAGTTGAATTTTCCGTCCAAAGGGACAAATTTTATAATCAAAAAAACGATTGTTTAACAAAACAGTGACATTTTTGACAAAATAATGAAATTTTCCACTAAAATGATGGATCTTCAACAAAAAAAATAATTTTTAATAAAGAAGTATAACTTTCAACCAGTCAGTTGAATTTTAGATAAAAAAGGATTAATTTTCAACGAAAAATATAATAGTTGATACTTGAATCAAACAAAAATATTAATTTTAAATAGAAAACAGTCGAATTTAAAAATGAAGTTCCACTTTTTTAACAGAGAAATATTTTTCAGTCAAAAGAGAAAAATATTTTTAAAAAATTGTTGAATTTTCAGACCAAAAAGGCGAATTTTCTACAAAAAAGTTGAATTTTTAAATGAATTTTCAATAAGGAAATTAATTTTCAAACAAATAGTTGAATTTTAAAATGAGAAAGATTATTTTTAGCCAAAAATGGACTAGCTGAATTTGCAATTAAAAAAATTGAGGTTCGAAAAAAAAATTTCAACAAAATAGTTTAATTTTCAACCAAGTAGTTGAATTTTCAATTAAGGAAACGAATTTTTTTTTCCAAAAAGACGAATTTACGCCCAAACATATAAATTTTCAATCAAATTGATGAATGTTTAAGTAAAAACGATTAAATTTCAACAAATAATATAATATTCAAATTTTCAGTGAGGAAGAATTAATTTTGAACAAAAAAAGAACGAATTTTCATAAAAAATAGTTCAATTCTCCACCAGTGAAATTAATTTTTTAAGAAAATGAAATTTTCAACTAAAATGATGGATCTTCAATAAAAAAATTAATTTTTAATAAAAAAGTATAAATTTCAATCAATCAGTTGAATTTTCAACTAAAAAAATGGGTCGTCAACTAATAAAATGAATTTTGAAAAAAGTAGTTCAACTTTCAAACAAATAGCTGAATTTTCAATCAAAAGGATTCATTTTCTAAAAAAAAAATAATAATTTACAACAAAATATATGAATTTTCAGCAATAACAGAAAAACGAATTTTCAACAAAATAGTTCATTCTTCAACCAAAGAGTAGCATTTTTAACCAAAAGAGAGAAATTCTTTAAAAAAGAGGTAAAGATGGGAATAGTGAATTATTATTTTATTTCAGAAATTTTATTTTTTATTTCATCATTTTAAGCAATTTTAAGTAAAAAATACTTAACACTCAACAGTTACATTTTTTATGAGCTGAACACTTCTTAAATTAAAAGTTGAATTATTTTTATTTTGAATAGTTTAAAAATTCTGAAAATGCTTCAAAATTTTATTTCAAAATTTTGAAAAATAAACACGTTGTTTTATCCAAATATTTTTCAATATTCTCTTGAAATTAATTTTTCATAATAAAAAAGCATTTTCAATTTTCCTAGGAATCTTGAGGAAATGTTTTTTATTCTTTAAAAGTCTTTCATAATTTTTAAAAAGCTTCTAAATTTGTGTTCGATATCTGCAAAAATCTATATTTAAAAAAAAAAATTAGGACGTTTCAAATTTTTAACTAATTTTGAATTTTTTCAAAACTCTAAAAAAATTTATTCAACTTACTCGAATTTTTTCTAAGAATAATAGGTGTTCAATTGTTATTTATAGAAAAAAAATCAACAATTTAACCCACAAATTAAGTGTTTTTAAATAGAAAAATTTAAAATATAACCATCAAAGTTTATTTTTTGTTTGTTTTTATTTTTGAAGATTGGATTTATAATTAATGATTTTAAATGAACAGTCAGATATTTCTAAATATTAAGTAATTGCTCTTTTTCTCAATTAAAAAATTTCAAAATGAATGGTTTGAAAATGTAAAATTTTAGACTGAAACAATATTTAAATTTTAATAAAAGCCTTTAATTATTATGTATATATTGTTTTGAAGTTATTTCAAAATTGAAATTTTTTTATAAAGTTCCAATCGATTCCAATTGAAACAGTTTAATTTTTAACGCTATAATCGGGAAATTCTAAAATTGTGAATTGATTCCGAATCATCTTGTAAAATCAATTATTATTCACTGTTTGATCCTGAAATTACAGTTCAATTTTAAAAATCATCAATTAATTTATATTTACAGTTGATCAACTAAAAATATTTTTTATCCAAAATCTTCGATTTCAAACGCTACTAATTCTTAATTGTTTAAGTCTTTAAAACTGCATTTTGAAATTCTTTGAGTTGAAATGTACGCTTAAAAATTAGAATCTAAAATAAAAAAATTTTTAAATGAAAGATTTTCGAATTACGCATTCTAAACTGAATAATTGAAAAAGATAAAAATTTAAATAATTATTTAAAAAACGCTTGAAATCCAAGTGGGATACATTTTTTGAATAAAAAGCTAATAGGTGTGTAGTGGACATTATATATTTCAGGTTCGCTTCACAGGCATGAGAAACGGTCTGTGCATGCATGTGTTACATAAAATACCTTAAGATATTTAAAGTCCTGTAAAATTTTTTTGAAACACCTAGAAATTATTTAGAGCTCGTAAAAATTTCTTGAAATTATTCAAAATTCATTAAAATAAATGTAGGTGTGTAATGGCCACTATATATTTCAGGTTCGCTTCACAGGCATGAGAAACGGTCGTATTCATGCATGCGTTGCATAAAATACCTTAAGATATTTAAAGTCCTGTAATTTTTCTAAATACCTTAAAATCTTTGAGAATTTCGCCAAAAATTATTACGTCCTGGATATATAAAGACCATTAAATCTCAGCTGACAGGTGTGTAATAACCAATGTAATTTTCAGGTTCGCTTCACAGGCATGAGAAACGGTCTTATTCATGCACGTCTTATATGAAATAATGTAAGATATTTACAGACTGTAGAATATTTTTATATACTTTAAAGTTCTTTAAAGGTCTTCAAAATTCTTGGTGATTCTTAAAAATACCTTAAAATCTTTAAAAATCCCGTCAAAAATTATCACGTCATAGATAAATAAAGGACATGACATACGAGCTAATAGGTGTGTAGTGGCCATTATACATTTCAGGTTCGATCCACAGGCATGAGAAGCGGTCTTATGTAAGAATTTGTTACATAAAATACCTTAAGATATTTAAAATCCTGTAAAATCTTTTGAAAAACCTTGAAATACTTTTAAGCTGTTCAAATTGCGTTGTAATTATTAAAAATACCCTAAAATCTTTAAACCTTAAAAAAAATTAAATGTTAAAAAAATTATTACGCCATAGATATATAAAGGACGTTACTAGTCAGCTAATATGTGTGTAATTGCCAGGATATATTTCAGGTTCGCTCCACAGGAATGTGTTGTGTGAAATACCCTAAGATATATAAAGACCTGTAAAATCTTTGAAAATGTCATCAAAAATTATTACGTCATTCCATTAAATATCAAATATCTTGTGCATGCACGCATGATATAAAATACCTTAATATATTCAAAGCCTGTGAAATCTTTTTGTATACCTTAAAATTCTTCAAAGCTCTTGAAAATTCCTTGTGATTCTTAAAAATACCTTAAAATCTTCAAAAATCTCGTCAAAAATTATAACCTCATAGATAAATATAGGCCATTACATATTAGCTAATAGGTGTGTAATGGCCACTATATAGTTCAGGTTCGCTCCACAGGCATGAAAAACTTTATTCATGCATGTGTTATATAAAATACCTTAAGGTATTTAAAATCCTGCAGAATGTTTCGAAATGCCTTGAAATTCTTTGAAACTCTTCAAAATTTGTCGCAATTTTTCAAAATTTCTTAAAATAAATGTAGGTGTGTAATGGCCATAATATATTTCAGGTTCGCTTCACAGGCATGAGAAAAGACCTTACTCATGCATGTGTTATATAAAATACCATTAGATATTTGAAACCCGTAAAATCTTTTTAAATACCTCAAAATTCTTTAACGCTCTTGAAAATTCCTTCTGATTCTTAAAAATACCTCAAAATCTTTGAAAATCTCGTTCAAAATTATAACCTCATAGATACATATAGGCCATCACATAATAGCTAATAGGTTTGTGATGGCTACTATATATTTCAGGTTCGCTTCACAGGCATGGAAAAAGGTCTTATTGATGCATATGTTATATAAAATATCTTAAGATATTTGAAATCCTGTGAAATGTTTTGAAATGCCTTGAAATTCTGTAAAGTTCTTAAAAATTGCTTTAAAGCGCTTAAAAGTTTCTTGAAATTTTTCAAAATTCCTTAAAATTAATGTAGGTGTTTAATGGCCTTTATATATTTCAGGTTCGCTGCACAGGAATGAGAAGCGGTCGTATTCATGCATGTGCTACATAAAATACCTTAAGATGTTTAAAGTTTTGTAAATTTTTTTGAAATACCTAGAAACTATTTGAAGCTATTAAAAATGCCTTGTAATTTTTGAAAAAACCTTAAAATCTTTGAAAATTTCGTCAAAAATTATGACGTCATAGATATACAAAATCCATTACACATCAGCTAATAGGTGTATAATCGACATTATTTATTTCAGGTTCGTTCTACAGGCGTGAGAAACGGTCATATTCATGCATGTGTTATATAAAATACCGCAAGTCAGAAATCTCTTGAAACACTTGACCAAAGTAAAAAATAGTCCGAAATTGAATACATTATTTGTGAATATATCAAACGGTATCAAAGTTATCTAATAATATGTATATACGTACATGAGTTATATAAGTAATATATAATACATCTATTGTACCGTACGGTAATAATGCGAGAAAAATGATGAAGTTTCGCCTTTTTTAATCTTTATAAAAAAATAACAGATTTTAGTCATAAAGGGTTCACCTACTTATGAAAGAAAACACCGCTGAGCAAGTGACGGAATGGTTTTTATAATTTTCTTTCACTCCGAAACTGTTTTTTAACGCACGTACGGGAATGACGTTTTTGTTTTCAAAATGCACTTTTCAGTTTCAATATCAGATTCACAAAAAAAGAATTAATATTTCAAGCGTAAGTTTATAGAATCTTGTATTAAACGATACGCTCAATATTTCTGTAGTTATTACTCGACTGTAACTACAATATTTTACTAGAAAAAAATACGTACGGTAATGACGTCTGAAAAGACAAAAATCCAGGGACAGACTTTAAGGTTTATAAAATATTATTAATATGACTTAAAAAGTGTGGAAACATTAAATTTATGTTCATCTGAAGTTCAGAAACTTGACACGTTAAGCATTTTCCAGGTTGCTTTCTAAAAAAGAGAAGAAAATCAGTGTATCCTTGTGCAAAGTGAGGTTGAGACGCCGTACGGTAATGACGTTTGGGGTGTTCTTATATTGAATTAAAGTAAATAGGAACATGAATGCAAAAAAAAAGAAGAATTACTCGGACTTCAAGTTTGCCTTTAATTTGACAATTACCCATATAAAGGACATTACATTTCAGCTAATAGGTGTGGAATGACCATTATATAATTCAGGTTCGCTCCACAGGCAGTAAAAACAACCGTATTCATGCATCTGTTATACGAAAATACTAATTCTCTTTTACGAAACTTCAAAGGTGAATTCCCAGAGAAGAAATTCACGTTTAAAGTGAATTTCCTGAGGAAGGAGTTTGGGGTATAAGGTTTTCTTTTGCCGGTAACAGCTTCTCCTTATTTCTCTTGGCTCTGCGAGAGCATGCACGAGCATGGGGATTTCATTAGGAATCCGCAACGACCGGACGTCCAGATTTCATTATCCGAACCGGACCAATTCCTTCGGACACAAAGACCGGTACCACCCGGTTTTTTCGCTGGCGGTGCGAATTAGGTCGATCGGCGTTATTGCGAATCTGGCGCTCGAGATTGAATTCAGAATATATTCCATTGCCACTCACCACCAAATTACTTTCTCGCCCGTCCCTCGCATCTAAGGAACCCAAAATGCACCCAATAAGTCCCTGCGATAATCCCTAAATTATTTTGATTGAAAGACATTACGGGAAATTTTTTTTTACTATCCTCTTTGGGACCGTTTAAAAACTATGTCACACTGCCAGAGGGGAGGAGAGTTAACAATTTCGGGTTGCAAATGCAACTGTTTGGTTACAACAGAGTGTTTGTTTTTAATCCAACTATTTAGTAAAAAATTGTTTTTTTTTTTTTTTAATTTTCTTCTAATATAAAAAATAGCTGGTTAACGAACATATTGTCTCTTTTTAGGCAGTAAAAAAGTGTGCCAAAGCACACAGGCAGACAGGCAGACAGACAGACACCTTCGTAAAAATCTTTTTTTTTTTACTCAGGAGGTCTCAAAACGTGTAGATTTGATGATAACCGACAATATCAAATTTTACATAAAACTAAAACTATAAAACTATAACTAACTATAAACTATAAAACATAAAACTAAAACTAAATTTGGTTTTATGTAAAATTTGATATTGTCGGTTTTCATCAAATCTCCACGTTTTGAGACCTCCCGAGTCAGAAAAAACGATTTTTACGAAGATGTCTGTCTGTCTGTATGTCTGTCTGTCTGTCCGTCTGTCTGTCTGTCTGTAGTATCGTGTAGGCACGACAACTTTCGAAAGATTGATCAGATTGGATTGTGCTTTGGCACACTTTTTTATGGCCTAAAAAGAAAGAATCAGTTCGTTAACCAGCTATTTTGGATGCAAATTCGAAAAGTGAGCACATTTTGAAAATTTTTGAGACCACTTTTTTCAAAGATTTAAAATTTCTATTTACGGTTATTAGTAGTACGCGGAGAGAGGAACAAAATATACTAATGACTTTTTCTGATAACACAAAAATTACCGGAGTTAGGGCAATTTCAAAATTCCAAAAAACAAAGGAAAATGAACATTTTAGGCCGAAAAGCGCACGATATGAAAAAAAGTCAAGAAGAGAAAAGCGTTGCTTTTTAAACACCTTACAATATTTTCATAACAACTTTTTGAATTTTTGAAAAAATCAAAAGTTGACGTTTTCATCCTTCTAAATGGTACCTAAAGGATCCATAAATTAAACTATTTGGTTAAAAATGCAATATTCTTTGGTGAAGTTTAATATTTCTTTTGAAGTTTAATTCGTATTTTTGGATCGAAAATTGGTCCTTATGGATTGAAAATCCATATTTTTGACTGAAAACTAATCTTTCTTGATTGAAAATGGACTTTTTTCTTGAAAATTTAACTGTTTTCTGAAAAAATTCCTCTTTTAAGCATGAAAATTCCACTAATTGGTTAAAAAATTATCTACTTTTATGAAAATTCGTCTCTTTTGATTTGAATTACAACTATTTGTTTGAAAATTCAACTGTTTGGTTAAAAATGAATTTTTTCGTAGAAAGTTCAATTACTCGGTTAAAAATTCATCTTTCTTGGTCTTAAAGTAATTTGTTTTAGTTGAAAATTAACTTTTTCCTTGAAAAATCGTTTCTTGTGATTCAACGATTAATTATTTGGTTGGAAATTCCTCTTTTTTGTTGAAAATTCAATATTTTAGGTTGATAATTAAACTGTCTTTGAAAAAATTCGGCTTTTCGACGTGAAAATTCAACTATTTGGTTGAAGTTTAAGCTTTTTTGTTTGAAAAGTCAACCATTTGGTTTTCGCGTTGAAAATTTAAATGTTTTCAAACAAATTTATATTTTTAGCAATAATAACAATTTCAACTATTTGGTAGAAAATTGAACTATTTGGTTGAAAATTTGTGTTTCGTCGAAAATTCGCCTTTTTGGTAGAAAGTAATTTTTTGCTTTGTTGAAAATTAATCTATTTTTTTATTTATTTGTTTATTTATTGAAGCAATTGTAACCCAGAGAGAGGGTCATTTTTCTGATTAATCTATTTTAGTTAAGGATTCAAGCATTTTATTATAAATTTGTATTTGTTAATTAAATACAACTGTTTATTTTTAATCAAAATATTTTTTAAAAATATTTATTCTTAAATTTTTGTTTGAAAATCCATAATTTTATATCAAAATTTATTTTTTGGACGGCATAAAATTCAACTATTTACTACAAAATTTAACTGCCTAGTAGAAAATACATTTTTTTTATTGAAAATTAATTCTCATCAATAAAGCTTGGCCTAACATTACAAACATTGTTTGAACTGTGTAGTGAAAAATTGATTCAAATTGTTGAAAAATCCTTTTTTTTTGGTAAAAAAATTAATCTTCTGGGTAGAAAATCCATCTTTTTGTTTGAAAATTTAAGTATTTTGTTAAAAATTAAATTGTTGAAAGCTCCTTATTTGGCTTGAAAATTCAACATTTTGGATAACATTTTTTTCCTTATCGACTAAAAAATCATTCTTGGTTGAAAATTCGTCTTTTTTGGTAAAAAATTTATCTTCTTGGCTGAAAGTTCACATTTTTTACATAAAAATTTTTGTATTTTGTTGAAAATTCGTCTTTTTATATAAAACTAATCTTCTTGATTGAAAATTTAACTATTTCGTCAAAAATTGATGTATTTTGCCTTAAATTATTATTTTATTTTTAATTTTCCGCTATGCTGCGATTTTTTGAGATTTACTCTTTTCCCTTTTTCAAAAGAATTCCTTTTTTCCCCTGTTTTCAAGAACTTCCCCTTTTTCTAGATTTTTCGATTAAATGCGAACTGAATTAATAAAACCCAATAACTATTATATTTTTGGTTTAAAATATTTATCTCTTTTTCATTAAAAATTAATTTTTTAACTGAAAATTTAAATATTTAATTTTTTATTCAGAATTCATATTTTTTTTGTTGAAAATTCAATACTTGGTTGGAAAATGATGCATTTTGTTGTAAATTTATATTTTTTTTAGTAGAAAATTAATACTTTTGATTGAAAAATTAACCCCTTGCTGGAAAGTTGAAATATTTTGTTAACAATTTATTTAATTTCTTGAAGATTCTTCTATTTCATTAGGAATTAAACTAATTTGTCTAAAATAGGACTTTTTTTGTTGAAAATCAATTTTTCGAACTGAAAATTTAACTTTTTGATTTCTGGTTCAAAATTGATCGTTTGAGTTGAAAATTCAACTATTATTTTTTACTTTGAGAATTCAATTTATTGGTTGAAAATTAAATACTTGGCTGAAAAATTATCTATTTTTTTGTGATTTTTTTGTGTAGAAAATTAATCCTTTTGATTAAAAATTTAACTGTCTACTGGAAAATTTAACTATTTTGTCAACAATTTGTTTATTTTTTTAAGATTCTTCTATTTCACTGAGAATTAAACTATTTTGTCAAAAATACGTCTTTTTTAAAATTCAAAATTAATTTCTTTAACTGAAAATTTAACTACTTGGTTGAAAATTAATTTAGTTCGTTGGAAATTGGTCACTTTTTGCTTGAAAGTTCAACTAATTAGTTCCAAATGTCATAGTTTGGTTAATAATTAATTTTTTAATTAAATTTAACTATTTGGTTAAAAATTTATCTTCGTAGGTCGAAAGTTCAACTATGTGTTTATAAATTCAACTATTTTGAAGAAATTTCAACTATTTTGTTAAAAGTCCCCTTTAAACAAAAAACCTTGTTGAAAATTCGCCATTTTTGTTTAAAAATTGATTAAAAAATTAATTTTCGAATTTTACCACTATAAGGTTTTATAGTGTCCCAAAAACCCCCATAAGTGAAAAATTGGGTTTTGCGGGTTTTTTCGGCTAATTTTTTTTCGGTTTTTAGAACAAAAATTGTTTATGATTCATGAAGCATTATTTATTACTGATAATTATAGGCTTAAATTGATTTTTTTAACAATTTTTTATTGATTATAGAAATTTTCTCTTAGAATAGAGTTTGAAAATCGTGGTGTTGTATGAATTTTTAAACTTTTCAGTCAGAGCGAGGAAATAATTGAAGTTAACCAAACTAATTGTTTAAATAATTTATTATTATTTATAACAATATCCTCTTAGAATAATGCTAGAAATTTGCGGGTTTTTCATCAAATTTGACACTTCTTATCTACTTTTAAATTAAAGTGAGGTAATAATTAATTCAAGAAATATAATTGTCTGAACAATTTATTATTTTTAATAATATTTTCTTTGAATAATGCTAGAAAGTTGCGGCTTTCTCTGAAATTTGCAAATTATTTAATTTGTTGAAACAATTCATTATTTTTTATAATGATCTGCTCTTGAAGTAATTTTAGAAAGTTAAGGTTTCTTCTGAAATTCTAAACTTTTTGTTTTAATTTTCAATTATAAATGAATAGTTTATAAACATCAAAAGAGAATCATTTTGTTTAGCAATCTTTTTATTTTGTAGAATTTTTTTGCTGAAATAAAACGCAATTTTTTATGGGTTCGAACAAAATTCTATTATTTTACTTCAGAATTCATAATCTGAACTTTATTGCGGAATTTAATGAATTCTGGTCAAATTATAAACTTATTATAATTATTTATTATTGAAAAAAAAAATTGTTTGTGAAAAAAATTACTGTGAATCTATTATTGTAGAGTAGTGTGCACGCAATATTCTGAAATGAAGAACCCCGGTTCCTTTTCATGCATCCGAATTACCTTCTACGGGCCAGGATAAGAAAACACAGACTGAAACTGGAATGGAGAATTGCTGTTGACGTCTATTGTGTTCATCACGACAAAAAATTTCCATTTAAAAGTCGGAGATTGAAAAATCCAAGTCTCTGGATAGTAGAAAAATATAACATTTTTAAAAATCTCTTCCGCGTTTTTAGTTTTGTCACTATGAAAAGAAACTGCGTTTTAAGATATTATAAGAACAAAATGACCGGACTTGGTAAAAAATTGAATTATATATACTTTAAAGAATGACATACGGTTCTTCAAAGTAGAGTGAATTCTTACTTATTCCAAGGCTCACTTATTCCAAGCCCCCACGCTCGGATATTCCAAGTGGCGAAGCTCCTTCACCTCCCACCACTGTCCCGGTAGGGTCACGCATGCGTCAGTGGATGACCAATTAAAAAGAGATCCGAAGAGCGTGGTGGGGGCCTCTGCAGACTTGGGATATCCGAATGTTTACGTTTTTCAGCCCTTCGATCTGAAAATCTAATATTTTGGAGAACATTCGAGTTTTAAATCCGAAAAATGAATTTTCAATCAAATAGTTGAATTTTCAACAAAAAAAAAAGAATAATAATTTTTAAACAAACCCAAACTAATTAAACTTCAACCTACAAAGATGAGTTTATCAACCTAAAAGACGATTTTTCAATAAAAGAGTTGCTATTTCAAAATAGAAAGATTTTTCAGTCCAAAATTGGAATTAATTCAATCTAATTGTTTAATTTTCAAGCCAAAAAGACGAATTTTCTACAAAACAATTTCAATTTTGAGCCAAAAATTCAAATTTTCAATAAAAAAGTAAATTCTAAGCTAATCGAATCCTCTGCTAAAACCGATTAATTTTTAAGCAAAAAGTTGCATTTTAAACCAAAAAAGATTAATTTTCTACACGGAAAGATGAATTTTTTTTTATCAAAAAAGACGAATTGTCAACAAAATGTGTAAACTTTCAACTAAATAGTTGAATTTTCAACAATAAAATATGAAATTAAACAAAAAAAGTTCATTTTCAACCAAAAAGTTAAGTTTTTAACAAAAAAGTTGAATTTTCCACCCGACAATATGAATTTTCGACAAGAAAGTTAATATTTAACCCAACAATTGAATTTTATACAAACGATTTTTCTACACAACAGTCGAAATTTTAATCCGAAAATATGAATTTTCGATAAAAAAAAGTTATTTCACAACCAAATAGTTAAATCGGCAGCCAATACAGATTAATTTTTAACCCAGAAAGATGAATTTTCTAAAAAACAGTTGAATTTAAAAAAAAAATTCATTTTCAACCTAACAGAAGGATTTTTCTAATAAAATAGTTGAATTTTGAACATAAAAAAAATTTACCAAAATAGACTAATTTTTAATTAAAAGGATAAAATTTTAATCAGAAATAGATTAGTTAAATTTTTAGTTAGAAAAATTATTTTCAAACAAAAAAAAACGAATTTTTAACAAAATATTTAATAGTTTTTAACAACAAAAAATAATTATAGGCCAAAAATATGTTGTTACATGTATATATTTTCAACCAAAAGTTGGATTTTTAATCTAATAGGACGAATTTTCTATCCAACAAGACGAATCTTCAACAAAACATTGGAATTTACGACCAAAAAAGACAAATTTTCAACAAAATACATGAGATTTCATCTTGAAATGAACACTGTTCAATTAAAAAAATAAATTTCAAACAAAAAATGCAAAAAATAAATTTTCAGTTAAAAAAGTAATAAAAATAATAAACAAGAGATAAATCATCAACCAAGAAATTAATTTTTAACATAGCAGTACAACTTTCAATCACACTTGAATTATTGAACAAAAAGGATAACTTTTTAACAGAATAGTTAATTTTTTTTTAAAGTAATTAAATTTGTAAGAAAAAGATATTACTTTTCTACCAAAAGATGATTTTTCACTCCATGAAGACGAATTTTCTGTCAAAAGATCGTTGAATTTTTGAGAAAAAAAAATTCCTAACTAAAAATATAATAGAAGACTTCGTTTTTTGAATATATTCCACATGATTAAAAAAAATTAAAGAACAAAAATGAAGTTGAAAATTTTGTAGAACTTCACTTGACATTGAAAAACCTTGAAAACATTCTGTTCTTTAACAGAATGGATTATTTAAATAAACAAAGTGTGATTGTGAATTCTCTTTTGTGAAAGCTCCTTCGGCTTTAACGAACATATTCTCATCACGTATCTCATGCTTCGCACTAGACTTTGTCAAAAAAGGGGAACTTTTCTACATTATTTTTAACTCTATTCTATCGAATGTATATTTTAATTTTATTTATGTACCTCGGTCTGAGGCTGCTTATTTAGATATTACAAAATGAAGAACAAATTTTATTCTTCATTATTACTTTAATATTTGCAAATAATTGTCAAACCGCAGTTGGTTCTAAGCAAATTTGTAGATATAATTTAGATGGAAAATTTTGTTAAATAACATGTTATTGTAGCTTGTGTCCTTTTCCCAAAAAGATGATTTTTTAATTTTAAATATATTTTTACAACAAGTGTTTATAACAAATTTTTGGATATTTTTTAGTTGAGCAACTTTCATTCTTTCATTTTTTCTGTCTACTGTGTCGTTTTTCCGAAAATTTAATTTTTTTAAATCTTTTTTCTTAACGATTAAAAGAAAATCTACTCGTCCTATCTAAAAATTATTGATAACAAATGTTTAGATTCTTTCTGGGGGAAAAATTTTTTCTATTAATTTTTTTTCGTACCTTGTGACGTTTATCAAAAAGAAATTTATTTTTCATCTTTAATGTTATTTTTTACGATTAAAACAAAAACTACGCGTCCTATTAAAAAAAATTATTAATGACAAATTCAGATGAGTTTTTACTTTTCTTTTTGGAAGAGCAACTTTTGTCTATTCATTTTCTTCATAGCTTGTGTCGTTTGTCCAAAAACTTAATTTTTTTATTTTTATTGTTGTTTTTTAAGAATAGAAAAAACTCCACAAATTAAATTTTTGTATTTTCAAAGTTTTTTACGATTAAAACAAAAACTGCGCGTCCTATAAAAAAGTGATTGAGAATAAATTTGTAGATCTTTTCTGGGTGCACAATTTATGTTGAATCATTTTTTCCGTATCTTGCGTAATTGAACTGAAAAATGGAATTTTTGATTTTTTGTAAGTTTTTGGGCGATCAAAATTTGAATTTTCGATTTTTCGAAAAAATTCAAAAACAAGGTATGATAATCTTATAGGGCTTTCAAAAAGAAAAGTTTTTCTTCTCATGATTTTTTTTCATACAGTGCGTTGTTTGACTTAAAATTTTTCTTTTCTTTTGTTTTCTTGGATTTCGAAAATGCTATGTATGTATACTAGGGTGGTTCTTATTTATACTTGGTGGATTTTTTTTCTCGAATTTCTCTGCTGTCACCCCCCCCCCCCTCCCCAGTTTTGTTTGAATTCCCCCCAAAAAAAATCTCCAAATTTGAGCAAAATCGGTTAATTTTTAGGGGTCGCGCAAAGACCATGAAGTTTCCCATTGATTTAACATGGGAAAAAGTCAGCTTTTTCTAAATCTAATATTTAAACGTGATAATATGATACAAATAATTCCGTGTTTCAATATACTGTTCAGAACTCATCAGAGAATGAGAATCAATCATGAATTTTGATGTTGAATAATTTTAAGCCACTCTTATGGGTCCCCAAAGAAAACCCCATAAGTGACAAATGTGAATTTTACGTAATATTACGATTTATTGACGCTTTTAAAAGTTTTTAAACAATAAATAATCATTGATAAGTAATTTACCAATATTCAGTCATTTGTTAACTAATATTCAATTGTTTAAACCATCTTTAATATGTTTAAATATTTGTTTTTTTTTCAGTTAACTCGCGAAATGAACGTATTTTCTACACTTTATGAGTTATATAATCGATAATAACAATAAAATAATTTGTTTAAATAATTTTACAATTATTTAAATAATACGTATTTGTTCAATAATATATTTTACCTAAAAAAACAGGCGAAACCTTTTATATCACGGATTTTTCAACATATTTTAATATTTTTAAGTACTAATTTGTTTATTATGAATAATCGTGGATGTTTGAACAATTTGAAATTTTTTTAACAATTTTTTTGTTTAAATATATTTGTGTGCTATTTTTCGAAAGACTGAAATATTTTTATGTTCTACTTTGCTTTTTAAGAATACTCTTAAATGTTTAAACAAATTGAAAATTGTTTAAACAATTGAATATTAGTTAACAAATGACTGAATATTCGTAAATTACTGATCAATGATTATTTATTTTTTTTAAACTTTTAAAAGCGTCAATAAACCGCAATATTACGTAAAATTCACATTTGTCACTTATGGGGTTTTCTTTGGGGACCCATAAGAGTGGCTTAAAATTATTCAACATCAAAATTCATGATTGATTCTTATTCTCTGATGAGTTCTGAACAATATATTAAAACACGGAATTATTTGTAACATATTATCGCGTTTAAATAGTAGATTTACAAAAAGCTGACTTTTTCCCATGTTAAATCAATGGGAAACTTCCTGATCTTTGCACGACCCCTAAATATTAACCGATTTTGCTCAAATTTGGAGATTTTTTTTTTTGAGCATTCATACAAAACTGGGAGATGAGAGCAGAGAAATTTGAAAAGTGAAAAATAAAGGCCACCCTAAGCCGTACATAGAATTTTAAATCTTGAAAAAAATGGTCTTAAAAATTTTGAAAATGCTTTAACTTTTTGAATTTTTATCCAAAATAGCTGGCTAACGAACTCGTTCTTTCTATTTAGGCTTTAAAAAGTGTGCCAAAGCACAATCCAATATGATCAATCTTTCGAAAGTTATCGTGCGTACACGATACTACAGACAGACAGACAGACAGACAGACAGACAGAAACTTTCGTAAAAATCGTTTTTCCTGACTCAGGGGGTCTCAAAACGTCGAAATTTTATGAAAACCCACTAAGTCAAATTTTACATAAAATCAATACCTTCTCATTAGAATGAGAATGTAAAAACAGTCTTTTTATACATTAAATATAATTGTGACTAATCAACATAAGTAAATAAGCTAAAAATAAATTATGAAGGGTTTTTGGGTCGCTGATTATGAATCTGAAGTAAAAAATTCCAAAATTAAAAATGATGGATCCAATATGGCGGACAAAAAATAAAAAAATATGTCCCGTAGCTTCAAAATCGGTCCTCAGGGGTTTTTTGGTGGCTGATATCGACTCTGAAGTCGAAATTCTAAAATTCAAAATGTCGGATCCAATATGACGGACGAAAAATAGAAAAATAAGTATTGTATTCTATGTTTTGCATTTTGGAATTTTCACTTCAGAATCTGAAGTCAAAATTCCAAAATGCAGAAAAAATCCTGAGGACCCATTTTGAAGCCACTGGAAAGATTTTTTTATTTTTTGGCTGCCATATTGTATCCGCCATTTAAAATTTTCTTATTTTGACTTCAGATTCATAATCATCGACCCACGAAATCCCGGAGAGCCAATTTCGAAGCAACAGCACTTATTTTTACATTATTTTTCCGCCATATTGGATTCACTATTTTAAATTTTGAAAATTTCCTAAATTTGACTCGAAATTCGTAATTTGTGACCCCGAAAACCTTCCGTGCGAACAAGGGGATGTTTTTTTGAAAACAGGAGGAAAAAGAAGAATTCTCTAGAAAAGGTGGAATGAGTGTGAAGTCTGTGAGCAATAAGTTGCTTGAGTTTATGCAATTTTGTGAGTTGGACTTGAATTCATGATAGGAGATCTTGTAGGAAAGCGAAGATTGCTTAAAATCTGCGAAGAGGTTGAGGTGTAATCGAAAAGTTTTCAGTTTTCTCGCAATTCTGCATTATGCGAAAAGAACAGAAAAGAGTTTGTTTTTGTGAATTTAAATTAGGTTCTCCCTTGAGTCGGACTGAAAGGAAGGACTAAGGAAGGAAGGAATTCTGTTTAGTCGGTGGTTTTCACGAAAAGTTTTGACGTAAAACGTAAGTTAAAGGGGGCTAAGTTGATTGGTCAGGGAGCAGAACTCGAGTTCATTTCAGCTATCTGGAAATACCTGATTCGAAATGAGAACAATTGCGTGAGATCAAGTTCAAACGATGTCTTTGACTGTCGCCGGAAACAAGAATTCCGGATCTGATGAAGTCAACGGCGGAAATCTGAGTGCTTCTATTCTATCTACCAAGAATCCCGGGATCAAATTCGGTCAATTTCCAAGGAAGGAAAATGAAGAGTTACTTTAGTAACAAAGAGAGTTTCGTTAATAGCAAATGCGGAGATATTTATACTATGTAACTTAGGGCGGTCCAATTTTTTTTCTCTCGTATTTCATTTATGAAGCTAATAACAACCAGTGATGAACCGCAGCTGCATCCGACTTTATTAGAAATACTCGTATTTGCCTGAAAATTTCGCAAAGGGAGAGGAATACTGCAGAAAACCACCTACCGAGTTCAGACGATTTTTCGACAGTCGAGTTTGAATGCAGATATTCGACCCTGCCCATCGAATGCGAACGAATTGTTATCCATGTCAGCCGGAAATTTGTTATTTGATTATTTTTGATTCCAGACTGAAAATCAATCCCACCGCTGTCACCTTTTATATTGCCTTTCATATGAATGCACTAATAAGGTGGAACAACATTTTTTTTCTTCAAATTTTTATGAATAAAGCACGGACATTTCTTCGAATCGATACAAAAATAATTCCATTATTTAAAAACAATTATATTTAATTATTAATTAATTAAATTATAATTATTTAATTAAATTATATTTATAAGAAAGTTGCGGTTTTTTCTGAAATGTACAACTGTATACTTTTCACTCAGGGTGAGTTAATAAATAATTAAATTTGGCAAAAATAATTATTTAAATAAATTATTATTGTTTATAACTGTCTTCTTCTTTATTCATGATAGATAGTCGTTTCTTCTAAATTTTAAAACTATTTACCCACTTTTTACTTAGTGAAGTACTGAATGAAACGAATTAACAAACATAGTTGTTTAAACAATTTATTATTGTTTATAACCATCTTCTCTTAAATAAGTGTTAGAAAGTTCCAGTTTTTTCTGAAATCTTAAACTTTTTGTCCACTTTTCACTTATTAAGGTAATAATTTATGCAAGTTAACAAAACATTCTTATTTAAACTATTGATTATTGTTTATAACTATCTTCTCTTATATTAATGCTAGAAAGTTTTTTTTTCTCAAATCTTTAGTTTTGCTTTGACTTTTTGGTCATGAAAAAATAATAAGTGAAATCAAGAATTATTTTTTAAATAGTATCTTACTTTTTTGAGTGAATTATTTTTGCTCTTTTTCTAATGTTAAAAAAAATTAATTTAAACGGAAAAGCTATCTTACAGAAGAGACATCTGTTTTTTTCAGAAAAATATATTCACAAAAAAGAAATATGTTTTAAAATATGATCCTCTTTAGTGTTTGATTATTATTTATTTATAAATAAAAAGGCAAAGCAAAGTTAAAAATTTCAGAAAAAATCGCAACTTTCTGGCACGCATCCAAGAGAAGATATTTATAAACAATAATAAATTGTTCAAACAACTGTTTTGGTTAACTTGTAATACTTATGACCTCACTAAGTGAAAAGTGGACAAAAGTTTAAAATTTCCAGAAAAACCCGTAATTTCCAGCATCATCGAAGATAATATTATTAACAATAGTAATAAATTATTCAAACGATATTTTTTGTTAACTTTAATTATTGCTTCACTCTAATTGAAAAGTGAAGTAAAAGTAAAAAATATTAGAAAAAACCCGCAACTATCTAGTATTGTTATACAAGATAGCTACGAACAATAAGAATTTGCTTAAATATTTATTTTTTCTAAACTGAATCAAATATTATCTCAGTCCAAGCGAAAAGTGGACAAAAAGTTAAAAATTTCAGAAAAAACGGCAATTTCTAGCATTATTCAAAGATAATAATATTAACAATAATGATGAATTGTTTAAACAATTATTTTTGTTAACATTAATTCACTATAACTTCATTCTTATTGAGAATTAAACAAAAAGTGGAAAAATTTTGATAAAAAACTGCGATTTTCTATTTCTATTCTAAGAAAAAATTGTTAAAAACAATAATAAAATGTTGGAAAATGTATATACATATCTAATTATCAGTACAAAGTAGTATTTTATGTATTGAATGCAATTTTCATTTTAAAGAAACCCCAAAAAAATCATAATTAGCGCCAAAACTCGCAAACGCCATTTTTCACTATTTTTCAATAAATTGTTATAAACAATTTATTGAATAAATGCGCAACTGTGAATGTCTTTTGGTTGAATGAGTGTTTTTCAGTTTGTTTTAATATTACCTCAGCATTGATATTATAAGAGAAAAGTTAAGCGGAAATTAAACAATTATTATTGTTCATAACAAATAGTATTAACAAATGACACAAGTAATCATTTCTTCCCGGAAAGAAATTATTGTTCTCATTGAAGTTTTTTTTTAAATCTATTTAAAATTTATATTTAATGCACATGCTACAAAGTTATTTATTATTAACTTATTTTCAAAATTGGAAAGAGAAGAATTGTAGAGAAAGTCCCCCCCCCCAAAATAACCCGTGGTTTATTAAAATTAAACAATTAAAAAAATAGTAAGCAGAGCGACAGTAAGAAAAAATTCAATTCCGAAATCTGTTAAAATATATATATATTTTAATTACAGAAAAATTTTTCCCGAGACCTCATTTTTGGCACAACTACCATAAATGTAGTAATTTGGTCAATGGATTTCTTACCATGGGGGTTGGCGATTCAAGCAGTCTTAATAGGAACTTACCTGAAACAGAAAAACAAAAATTGGTCAAAAATTTGTAGCAGATCTTATCTGCATTTTAGAATGTTTAAAAATATTTTTTTATTACAATTATAATCATATGTATTTTAAATAAATAGCATCAAAATTAAGTATACATGTTCGCGTCTTCAAGACGCATCGATCGACCTATTGCTGAATCTTTTCTGGCCAACCAATACCGATTAGATAAAAAAAAAAAAAAAACGGTTGATTCAGTTTACATCAGAAAAACTGTTTTGTCGTTCAAAATAGAACTATACCATGTGGTTGTTCGCGTCCTCGAGATGCATCGCTGGACCTATTGTCGATCTTTTTACGACCTACTAGTACCGATTTACAAAGTTTCAAAAAAATTGATGTTTTCTGTTTATGTAAGGAAACGTTTGTCTCATATTAGGAATACTACAGTATTGCATCTGGCACGTTTGTTCGCGTCTTCGAGATGCATCGCTGGACCTATTGTTGGACGTTTTACGACCTACTAGTACCGATTTACAAAGTTTCAAAAAAATTGGTGTTTTCTGTTTATGTAAGAAAACGTTTTTCTCATATTAGGAATACTGAAGTATTGCATCTGGCACGTTTGTTCGCGTCTTCGAAATGCGTCGAAGGATCTATTAATGTGTCTTCCATCACCTCTCATAATCTAGCAATACCGATTTATAAACTTAAAAAATGTATTGTTATTCTTGATATGAAGAACACTTTTTCAATATTGGGAATACAACAGTATTCTATATTATATTTTTGTTCGCGTCTTC
>CAKNXH010055518.1:6043-21594 GCA_932178445.1 Andricus quercusramuli
CCCCCCCCCCCCCCGCCCCCCAAAAAGTGTTACGTAATTTATGCACGACCCCCTACCAATATTTGTTTATTTTATAAAAAATTATATAAACAAATGCACATTTTGGGCGATTTTAAGCAAAAATAAATCGTTTTTTCTTCTGACCTTGCCGAAATTAAATTGCCAGTGATTTTTTCTGAAAAAAACCTTATAACCCGTCAATATTTGTTTATTTTATAAACAAATTATATAAACAGATGCACATTTTAGGGTATTTTAGGTGAAAATATACCGTTTTTTCTCCTGTCTTTGCTAAAATTGTTTATAGAATAAACCAATATTGATGGATGAGGAAAATGTTTCCAGAAAACGTTATTGCTAAGATAATTTTAGCAAATACAGAAGAAAAAACAGTTTATTTTCACCTTAAATAGCCTAAAATGTGCATTTGTTTACATAATTTGTTTATAAAATGAACAAATATTGATGGGTTAGAAAATTTCTTTTTGAAAAAATCATTGGCAATGTAATTTCAGCAAGGTCAGGAGAAAAAATAATTTCTTTTTGCTCAAAATCCGCCAATATGCGCATTCGTTTATAAAATTTGTTTGTAAAATAAACAAATAACTAGTAATCTTAAATTTTCATGTCCACGCATCATTTTAACGATAAAAGATAGCGATTTCAGGGCGGAAATATACTTTAAAGGCGAATAACATCTAATGTTGATTATTTGTTAACACAATTTGTTTATAACAATTAACTATGCAAGTTAACAATTTTTTTATCTTGCCCATACCCTTGTGCATCAAACTCAAGGGACGAGACGTATAAGAATAACTTTATCTAGAAGATCAACGACGGCCCTTATGAAAAGACGGCCCTGCGGCGAGTACTATATGATTTTAAAAAACTTCTTCAAATGATTATGAAAAAAAATTTTGAAAACTTTCATAACTTTCGGAGACATGACATTTTTTATTCAAACACAGAAAATGTCAAATAACAACAAAACGACCGGGAATTTGCTATGTGCATCCGATATATTCGGAATCAGGAGAACATTCTGCACAAGAATCAATCATCAAATGATACGGATCTAACATGGACACAAACTCTCCTCTTCGGATCCCAGTCTATTACAATCTAGCAAAATCCCTGGAAAATTGAGATTCAGTCTAAAATAGTACTGGGCAATTTCTTCAAACTATCTAAATGTTTTTAAATAATTGGAATCTGTGAAACTCCTTGTAATCCTTTGGATGGTTTGAAATCTGTGAAACTTCTTTGTAATCTTTTGGAATCGTTAAAAATACCCTAAATCTTTTAAAGTCCCTAAAAAGCTTTGGAAATCTCTTTAAATTATATCAAATGGTGTAATTCTTGTTAATAGTTTGCAGGTAATTTCTTCCAACTCTTGCAATCTTTTTTAATCATTTGAAATCTGTAAAATCTCTTGTAATCCTTTAGAATCGAATGAAATACCACAAATCTTTTGATATAATTAAAAAGCTTTAGAAATCTCGTTAAATTTCCTAAAAATGGTTGTATTCTTGGAATCACTTTGCAGGTAATTTCTTAAACTCTTAAAATCTTTTGAATGCACGTGAAAGCTGTCAAACCTCTTATAATCCTCTTAAAATCCCTTGAAATGTCGTTTAGACTAAATTTCGTTCACACTAAAAATAATCTATGTTAACTGGAAAATATAAACGTTCCCACACTACAATTTCAATTTCCTCACTTTTCACCGGCTATCGCCTTTTTGAAATGAAATGCCCTTTACCGAGTGAGTCAAAGCATAATGAGCTAATGGAATTAAGCTCCGTTTTGAAATTCGTACGGCGTTAGGTATATCGTTTCCTCAAGGATGATGGGGGTATCACCTGCTCCCATTGTTTGGCCAACTGGTGAAACGGCGTCCAGTACCTTAACCAGGTTTTGCAAGGCGCGTGCCGCCGTCACAGAAATCCGACACTCTTACTTTTACGACACTTTGCGTGCGGCATAATAAAAAAAAGCTTCGTAAGGAGTCTTGGGTTATTGCAGAGTCGCACATGTGCCACGCGAAATTATATTTCCACGCGTGCTCAACTGCTCACTGCTCACGTACCAATCACGAGTCGTATTGATGCCGAAAGACTGGAGACAGGTGGTAAAATCGTCTACGAGAACAAAGTTCTTGAAAGAAAATAAATCTCAGTGACGGCTGTACCTTTCACATTTTTTTTCAAGTTTTAATGAATAAAAAAATCAGTGCCTGTGAACTTTGGACTAAAGTTCTGACAAAACGTAGAACCAAACTTGAATAGGGCCTGTCGTAAGTATTTATAGGTAATGACACCAATGTCCGTTCAGGAACCAGTAGTCGGCAAATAAGAAATGAAATTGATTTGGAATTCGTGTTTGTTTTATTTGCAATAAAAATTGGAGTGTTAAGAGCAACTACATAATTATAATTGAAGTTTTTTTAAATTTCAATTTACTTTTCGACATATTTGGGTTTCTTTATATTTAATCAAACTTAATTTCAAAAAGTAATTGAATTGAATAGCATCTTCTTCATGTCAAGGATGTCAAATAACCATTTTGGTTGAAAAGGTATATTTGGATGATGAACGTCCTTATTTCCTTCGAAAACATATGTCACCTGTTATTTTAATATTACGTGAAACTATCAATATTGTTGTTAATAATTAATCTTGTATGTTCTGATTCAAGTAATATCAGAAGGAAAATTATAGAACAATCTACTGCAAGTGAATGTCAATAATGACCTCGATAATGACATTCAATTTGATAACTTAAAATTGCACAATTTTAAATTCAAAGTCTTTAAGAATCTGTTCATAATGAACAATTTTAAACCAGAAATTTAAAATTATCTGTTAAAAATTAAATATTAACAATTTTTTAAATATTGAAATTTGAAAGATTCAAAATGCGAAAGTTTAAAATCGACAATATTTACCATTCACAATTGATAAATTATACTCTTAAATTTGTACCATTTCAAATCTCAACATACAAAAAAGTTTAATTTTATATTTAATATGAGCTTAATTATTTTATTTAATCATTTTATTTAATTTTTACTTTAAAAATTAGTCAAAGTAGGCACCAAGCGCCTACGGGGAAGAGTTTCGTATCCTATTAAGGCGTTAATTTAAGTCTTAACAGAATCTTAAAATATTTTTAAATTTTGTAAAAAAAATGGTCGAAAATGGTTGAAAAAAATTATGGAAAATAATTTGATGAAAAACATGTTTTGGGATAAAAATTAAACAAAAATTTAATTCTTTTTTGAAGTTATTTTCCTAAAAAAAAAAGACTTAATTAAGTCGTTGAAACCTCCCCATCGCAAACTTTCTCTTCTTTCCCCTTCCCCACACTTCCCCTCCTTGGAAAAAAGTACGGCGGACGGACGGACACCCAACCTAAACTACTATCGGCGAGAAAATTCGAGTCCTGTGCCTTTGACGCTAAAAAAGTAAGTGAAGAAAAAATGGCAGCTTAATGAGTGAAAGATCATTGTAAAGGTCAAAATGTTGTACGTTAATGAGTCTGAAACGAATATGCAAACAAAATTGTTATAGCTCACAGACCTGCAAATCGGATAAAAAGTAAAAAATCTATGGTTGTAAATAAATTGCCGGTAACAAATTTGCAGAATATGACAAATTTTTTTTTTACATAAATATACGACTGCACTATCTTCAGTTCTAATGAAGATAATGAAGTGATTTGAATTACAGGTAGTTAGTTGAACTATTTTTAATTATTTACAATTTGAAAGAAGTATGTACTTCTTTTTCTCTTCGTGAAAATTGAGATATTGGAAGACAGTTTTTTATACTGGAAAGCAAGTGTGAGAAACCAGCGGGGTCCCTTTTTTCTTGGGATCGTCCTCGTCTTTCCTTAGCAAAACTTAGAAGCACATGCTGAGGAAAGACGAAGACGATCCCATGGAAAAGGCACCCCGCTGGTTTCTTACGCTTGCTTTACAGTATAAAAAACTGTCTTCAAATATCGCAATTTGCACGAAGAGAAAAAGAAGCACATACGTCTTTCAAATTGTAAATATTTACAAATAGTTCAACTAACTACCTCTCATTTAAATCACTTCATTATCTTCATTAGAACTGAAGATAGTACAGTTGTATATTTATGTACAAAAAAACGAACAATTTGTTACATCCAATTTGCATCCTGCAAATTTTTAAACGAAAATTTGTTCAGAAAAGTTTAAAGTACCATCATGAATTTTTTCACATTTTTCCTATAATTTTTTCAATAAATAACCATGTTCCAAAGTTCACTGTCGTTAAAAGCAGTCAAATTTCCTTACTTTTGATCCGATTTTCGGGTCTATAATCGATAACATTTTTTTTGACATATTCGTTTTACGCTCATTTACGTACAACATTTTTAGCTTCAAAATGATCCTTCATTCATTGAGCTAACGTTTTTTCTTCACTCACTTTTTTATCGTCAAAGGCAGAGGACTCGAATTTTCTCGCCGATAGTAGAAGGGTTTCAGCCCTGGGCTACGAAATCTTAAGAATTGTAATATTTGAAACGGAAGCGTTTGTACGTTAATACAGTTGAATGTAACGAATTTAAATGTTTAATTAAAGTGTTCTAAACTTTCTAACATTAAAAGTTGTAAATGCAACAATTGAGCAATGATAAATCGCTGAAGGTATTAAAAGGACGAAGGGACAGGTTTTGCGATTTTGGTATTTTCCAGTCAAACTTCTTTTCACATCACTTCTCACCAAATTTTTAAAAAATGTACGATTTTAATGAGGTATGATTCATTTTTTCAATTGTCACAAAATAATTTATCATAAAAAAATATTTGCATAAAAATAACTGAATATTTCGAAATTAAATGTATATAGTCAAGTCGCTGAGAATCTTTTCACTGGAAATATGAGCCGTCATTGAATTTTTGTTTCATTAATAATGTTTTCTCTATTAAATAATACCATTATTGATAAAATTGCGATTCTCGTAAGTACAATTAAATCTCTCCCCCCCCCCCCCCCCAACACCTGTGGTTTCGTTCATATACACGTAGGCTACCATAAAATTGAAGCGTTTGTAATTTAAAACCTAAAAATGTAAAAAATTTATAATTTGAAATATTCAATATTAAATATTTTATATTTTATCATTAGAAATGGTAAGGAAAGAGGAAAATTAAAAAGTGAGAAAGATAAATATTTTCAGAAATTGAATTCAAATTGATTCAAATGTTATAAATGTAAAGGATTTGAGAAATAATTTAAAACATGACTTATTAAGTCTTTTTTCTAGTGAAAGGTTTAACATGAATTTGTTCCGAATAGGATCGTAACGATGTCAATTATGATTTAAAACTCTGGCTGATTTCATTATTTCTTTCATTTTAATTTGCAGTATTTATCCTTTTATTGCATATTAGGTGTTCATTATTATTCTACAGATAAAAAAAACTAACTGCTTCAAAAAACTAGACTTTTGAAACTGTCATAAATATAATAAAACCTATTTTAATCGCTAATGACTCCTGCAGTCGATGTCACTTTAAGTGTTCATTTCATTAAAAATGCTATAAATATTATAGAAAAACTGCCATATGAAAACGAAAACTTACATCTACAGGAAAAGAAGAAGGTTTCACTTTACTGGCTTCAATACAAAAGTGAACGCTCACAGCGACTTGAGGTTCAGGATAAGCCGCTGTTGGAATACTCCACATAACTTCATAAATATAAGAATGCGACCAATTATCAGCTCTTATATGCTTAAATTCTACATGAAACATCCAGTCTTTCATCCCCTGGAGAAAAAAATACTAAATCAGTTATCATAAAGAGAAAAGGCACTATTGATAATACCAGATGTTCGTTCCATTTCTTCATCAAATTAACGACGCTCTGCAAACATGTTCCTGCACTAATTTTTCCACAAGTAGGCCACTTTACTTCAAAATACAAAGATTGTTCTGCGTCTGGACGTTTCTCTTTCAAAGCTAACACGTTCTATTTGCATATGAAAAATTGAATGAGCCATTTTCAATCTCAAGAAATAAACAAGAGTTACAAACCGTTAAAGTATAAAATTTAATTGAAGTGATTATTATCTGATCAGTGAATCTTTTCCCGAAGTTGACAACATCGATGAAATCTTTCAAATCAAACATGCTCGAGCTTGAATTGTTTGACAACATATCAGAATTTCATCAATTCGAGGGCACTTAATTACTAAAGTGACATGCTAGAATTAATCACTGACAAGAAGGCAAACGTCATTTGTTTGTTGCTTTGTGAATTTATTGTAACATACTTACATGATTCAAATCGTTAAGACTTCTAAATAATGCGATAAAAACAAGACGCGAAAACGACGATCTCGACATCAAATGAGTTTCCAGCAGTTTTTTCAAGCGGCAATCGACTTGCGATACCGAATACGTATTCCATTTATGAATATCACATTTATAAAATACCCAGTATATTCCGATTCCTTTGAAAAAATATTAAACATTTCGACAGTGAAATGATTAAATATTTGTCATTTAAAATTAAACGAGATTTACAAAGAAAATGATTACCTTTGTTTTACACATCTGGAATGCAAAATTTTTACAATTCAGTTGATGTGTCCAAGGACAAACGTTTTCGCACCAATCATGTTATTTAATATTCTAAAAAGCGACACTGTTATGATCTTTGCAAAACAATGATTCACAAAGTTGTGCGTTTTTGAAGTTCTCTCATACATAAATGCCCTTTTCTTTTCTACAACGAAAAAAAAGGCTTGCCACAGTGACATCTAGGATCTGTGATTGTTCTTCAAAGTCGCTTACATTTTATAAACGAATAATCCTCGACGATACAATTATCGCCCGATAGCAACACCAAGAGAAACTTCTCGTTTGAAAATTCTTCGCAATTACTGATCTATGTGATTAAACGCAGTGTGAGACTGCAATCAGATATGGTTAATGCATGTGCGTGCACTTATTGCACACACAGAATTATTAGAACTCTGCTCGAAACGATGTAACATTATCAGTACTAAAACTATTGCTACATTAGCAGTCGGTTTTCGTGTGGTTGGAATTCTCACTCTGGACTCTCGTAGCCTTAGTTGAGGCTTCCAGACCGGTCACAGCGGCTAGTACTTTAAACAGACTCTCCATCAATCTGCTAAATATGTCGGACATTTCAGCGTCAGTTCGAGTCACCACAAAGAGATCTGAAAAAGGATTTCATTATATTACAATTTGATATATCTTTTTATTATTTTTTGAACTGATTTTCGAAAGTAAATAAGCACCTTAGCCTACTGTACCTTTTAGTATCAAAACATTTTGTTTTATATTTAAAAGCGCAAATTATTTACAGTATTAGAATTAAACCTTTTTTACTGATTTTTTGTTGTTTTTACTTGCTCACTGTCTAAAAAATAAAACATTTTCTATTTAAAATGAACTCCCAAAACAAAACATATTAGATAAATGGAGATGTGTACTAGTGAAAAAAAAAACTTGCAAAAATAGCGTGCTAGGAAAGCTTATAAAATGTTTTTTATTTTGATTGCCTGATTATCAAATTAAAATATATGCTTGAATTTGAAGTATGTACTATATAATATAATTGATAAGTATCAATTCTTTGATTTAAAGAAAATTTCTTTGAATCCAAGAAAAATTAATAAAAGAAATTGCTCTTAATTCAAAGAAACTTCTTTGGTTCAAACAAATGGTTTTTTGTCCCAATACAAATTTTTCTTTAACTGAAAATTATTATTTTTATTTTGAAGTTTTTTTTTCATAAATGAGAAAATTACCTGAAAGAAATGGTTTCTCCAATTCAAAACAAATATTTTTCCGATTGATTCTAGAATTCTGAGTCTGTTTTATGTTTTCCTTTTTCGACACGGATTCATTTTGTTACGTATTTAATGGATGAACCCTTAAGTAATTTTATTATTTTGACTGTACATAAAAAAAATTAGGAAATTATTATTGTTATCAATATTTATTGGATATTATTATTTTTAAACAGTGTAATATATTTCAAATTATAGTCATGAAAACCACAACATGCCCAATTAAGCTTGGAAATTCAATACATTTCAAGTATCTGTATATGTATTTCAAAAGGGGACCTCCAAATGTTTTTCAAATGACTTCCTCTCACAAAGCTTAATTAGACATAAAAAGGTACCAAAAGAACGTGCATGCATTTAGGTTTGACGACATTATTTTTTATGCTTTATAAATTGAATCACACTATTTTGTATATGTCGTAGACCCTTAGTATATTTAGACTTTTTATTAAATGTCTAGGTAGTTCACGAACTGCTAGCAGATTGCGTAATGATCGACAGTTACACTATCTGTCTGAAATTTTTAGACGTTTCATGAACTCTTGATAGATTGGTACGGTATAGGCTGTTTCTTTGAAGCCCCCTAATTCCGACTGTATATTCTTCCAGAATAATTTAGAATGTTTTTATTACATAACATTCATTACATAACTCATGCTTAGATTTGTAGAAAGTTAAGAATAATAGTATTAATAATAGTATTATCATGTAAGGCGAAGAATTAGAATATAAGCAGCGAATAAGTTAGACTAAGGATGAAATGTAAATATATGTACAGGGAGCGGAGGCCCTCAAACCCGTAAAAGGGAGAGATTAAATATACATACATACATACATACATACATACATAACATTCCAAATCATTCCAGAATATTTCTGAGTATATTAATAAGATTCTGCATGTTTCAAGAATAACGTAAAATTTCAGAACATTTCAAAAGTTTGCAGAATTTATAAGAAATAAAAAAAATATAGAATATTTAGACAAAGAATTTCATAATATTCTACAATGAGCGGACACGCAGAAAAAACCTGTCACCGCTTGAGATAGGCGATGGAAGTAATTTTTCAAATATAATTAACTTAAAATATAAGGCTCAATCTTTAATTTGAGCAGCAAAAAAAAAAAAAGAAAAACCTGACTTGATGGAGAAAATCTGACACCAGTTTCGGAATCAGTAACCCCAAAAACATATAGGTTTGGTGGCACATGAAACTTTTATTTTTTCGTGTGTCTGTTTATGAAGTGATTGCAATACTCTGTGTGCACCGATTTCTGACATTATTTACTCCTCTGCTATTTCATTTAATCCCTAGTTAATCCAGATACGACCTACTTCAATATTAATCCTTATGCTAAATTATAAGGGTTGAGAAAAAAAAGAACAGCGAGAAACAGCCTACTCCGGGTCAATTTGATTACTCTGATTACGAATGTGTTAATACTTTAATAATTATTTTATCGTTAGTTTATTTAATTTCCTTGAAATGCTTAGCTTGCCTACCAGAACTTACCAGATCTATCTTGTCCTAAATGCCTACAGTACATATTGACAGCAGTCGTAACATCATCGTCGTCGTGGAAGGGATCACCAGGCCACTGAGCCCTGTGCAGTCTTACAGCCTCGAGAGCGGAGGTCCATCGCGCGGATCTCAAGAGTTCTGCTACCCTAGCGAATTCCTCCAGAGCGCCCATACCCGGAAGTGGACTAGGACTCGGTGTCGGAGTTGGAGTCCCTCTCTCACTCTCCGTACTTTCCTCCAAAGCTCTGCTTAATGAGACTTTCATATTCGCGATTTCAGAAGACATGTCTTGCAACTGGACCTGGATATTCTTGGCCGCACCTAGTAGCGCGCCCAACATTTTGTTCGATGCTTCAATTAACAGCAAAAGCTGGAAATGTAGCTTGTAGAGAGCTCTACCCAAGTCCAAGAGCATTTCTTCAATACCTGCGTCGGTTGAATGGGCCTCGCCCAATGCATGAAGCTTAGTCGTCGTTTTTACTGCATCTAGACACTGCAAACAAATATTTTTATTAGACTTAACGATTTCTTTATATATTTGTTTCATTTGAATTCTTAGACCTTAGACTCTATCATTATTATATGCGCGCTTCAGTGCGCGGGAGACATGGCATTAGGTATTTTCACTTCATAGTCAGCTAACTTCACCTCATTAACTGCTGAGGGGAAAACAATGGACCAAATGCATGGGATTCGCTCCATTTTTGCGTTATTTTGTTAATATCTTCGTAAAAACTAATTTTTTTCTATATAAGTGTATTGGAAAAATAGTTTTTATTTTTTAACAACTATTCAATAAAATAATAAAATGGTAATAATTATTATTCATTACGAAGATATTACAAAAATAATGTTTTGTCCCATGTATTTGATCCATTGTTTTCCCCTCAGAACTCAACGAAGTGAAGTTAGCTGATGGTTGAAGTGAAAATATCTAATTGTCCAATAATAATTTACAAATTGATACGATTCTAATTTTAAATTGAACAATTTTAATCGGGACCATATCATCTCACATGCGGCAAGTCACACCTGCGGCATGTCTCATCGGCAGCATGTCACATCTACGACATATCATCTGCGGCATGTCATATCTGCGGCATGTCTCATCTGCGGCATCTCTCGCCAGTGGAAAGGTATTCGACGAATATTATTTCTGTGGCCAGTCACAGGGGTGTCTTCCCGCCCCCACGAGACGTTGGAAAAGGGGTAGGGGTTTGACCAACATTATTTCTTTGGAAAGACACGGGGATGCGGTGAGAGATGCCGCCAAAAAGGTCAAATTTACTGCTAGAAGTTCCGCGCGGGAGAGAAGCCGCTAGATAGAGATGCCGCAGTTGTGACATACCGCAGTTGTGACATGCCGCAGATGCGACATGCTGCAGGTGTGACATGCCACAGATGTGACATGCTGTAGGTGTGACTTGCCCCAGAGAGACTTGCCGCATGTGAGATGATATATCCCTTTTTAATCCCTTGTAATTAACATTTTTTAAATTTGAATGGCTTCTGTTTTAAGTCATGAATGTGAAAAATGTCCTAATTTTTCATTGTTTAAATTGGAAAGCTACTTTCAAAATGAGTCGTTTTTAATTCTTTTTCGTAATTAATCAATTGTACAAGCTTTCAATTTGAACTTATTATATGATTTTATATGGATTTCAAAATTCACTTCGAAATTCTTCTCCCCCACTAACTTCGTACTTTTTTAGCTTGAAATAATATATTATATTTTTTTTTTAAGTGAAAGATTGATTCTATTCAGAATTTTTTCATTTGAAAATCTCGTATATAAACATTAAAAATCATTTTTAAGCATCCTATACAATCAATGTATTGTAGTTAACAACTTTGAAATGCAAAGACAGTTGACCTATGTCCAATTCCAAAGTTAATTTTACATGACCCAAATAGTGAAATAATTAAATTTCGAAAATATGAATGTATTAAATTTTAATATTTCACTTCGAAATTTCGACTTTTTAAATTGTTTCGTCAATTTAAAACGTTTGAGTTTCATAGGTTTGAAATTAAACTTTTTAATGTCTAAAGTATCTGATAAAAAATTGTGTCTTGTAAACATTTCCTTCTCGTAAGTGTAAAATGTTTTGAGCTTCATTTTAAATCTGTAGAATTTGGGCAAAATATTAAGTTGGTAATTTTTAAAATATCAGTGAAAATTTATCGGGTTTGAAAGCCTTGAATCTTAAACAGATTCATTGAAAAGTTATTCAATTTTACACTCTCTGAGTTTAAAATTTCTATTTCGAGGTGTTTAACACTAGCAATTTTGAAGCAAGATTCAAGACGTTCAGCAAGAATTAAAATAACATAATTCAACTAAAACCTGAACAGAATTCAGAAGAATTTAAGTGAATTAAAAAAATTCTAGTTGAATTGGAATGAACCCAGAGGAATTCAAGTGAATTCAAAAGAATTGAACAATTGAACCGCTGGATCATAGAAGGGTATATTATAAAATCTGATCGCTGGTAATGGGAAGGCCTCTCGGCATTTTTTAAATCATTTTGGAACTTTAATTTTTTAAATATATATTCTTATTCAAAAATGAAATGCGTATCTTTTTTACCTCTGAAATATATGTGTAGCTGTGTTCGTTTTCGAAATAATTCAAATGAACATGGCTTTTGAAAAATGAAGAAATTCCGTCTTTTTTCAATTCAACTCACTCTAATTCACAGAATATTGAAAATTTTGACTATCTATTTCCACTCTTTCTGATATTCATATTCCAGGTTCAAATCCGAGCTGAGGCAGATTTTTTCTTGTTTAAAAAAAATTATTTGTCTGAAGTAATCGTTTTAACAAATCAAAATTTGTATTAATTATAAATGTGCTCTATTATTTTCAATGCTCTAAATTGAAGAATAAATGAACAAATTTATCAATTTTCAAGATTTTATCATTTTACGAAATTTTAAGATAGAAAGATTAAAATTTGAAAAATCACAATTTTTTTAAATTGAACACTTTTCAAATTTGAAGATAAATTATTTTAATTGTAAATCGTTGTAAATGAATAATTGTTCAATTGTTATTTGTACATCAAAATTTGTTTTGAAATCTTTTAAAACATTCTCTTAAAACTATATTTTTCACTAAAAAAATCAATTTTTTCCAAATTTATAACTGTTTTGTAATTTGCATCCGTTTAAAAAATATTCTTAAATATTCTGTTGAAATTAATTTTTCAAAATAAAAATCATCCGAAATTTCCCCAGGAATCTTAAGACAATATTTGTATTATCTTAAAACCTTTCAAAATCCTTAAAAGCTTCAAAATTTTATTTAAAAATTCCTAAATATCTCCTCAACTTACTCAAATTTTTTCCAAATGAATACATTTTTATTTATTATTTACACACCAGCATTCAACATTTTCGCTTGCAAACACAACTTTTTAAGTTAGAAGAATTAAAATTAACATTGTAACGTTCAAAGTTTAAGTTTAGCTCTCCGAAATTTTAACGATTCAAGGCTTTCTATTTCAAACATTTCAGCTACAAATTGTTGAGTTTTGAATATTTAATTTACAATTGTTCATTTCAAATAAACGGTTGAACATGGTCGATTATTAAAAAATTGTTCTTTTCCTTAATTACAAGTTTTCAAATTGAACTCGTTAAAAATTGTATATTTTAGACTGAAACAACAGATAGTTTATAAAGTTTCAATCGGAAGTTTACATTTGATTAACTACTAAGGCTTTCGAATCGAAACAGTTCAATTTTCAACATAAAAATCTGTAAATTCTGTAATTTATTTATCAGATTCAGAATCGCCCTATAAAATCAATCAATTATTGTTCAATTGCGAATACACGAACTACAGTTTAATTTTTTTTTAATTATTTAATTTATATTTACAGTTGATCAACTTAACATTTTCTTCCAAAAACTTTCAGTTTCAAAAGAAATCTTTGTAAAGAAAAATCTTGTATTGTATAAGTCATCGAAACTGCATTTTAACATTCTTTTAATTAAAAATGTACACTTAAAAATGAAGCTGTAAAATGGAAATTTTTGATCGTAAAAGATTTTAGAATTCCACATTGTAAACTGAATGATTTCATAATTGAAAAAGTTAACAACTTAACTTAGCATTTAAAAAACGTTGATATCAAACTTATTTTAAGTTGCATTATATATCTTGTGATATTTCAAGTGATTGGATAGATTTTTCGTGGAAAAACTTGTAAAAATACCGGTAAAAAAATAAATTCACTGTCATTTCCCCCTCTCAAAAAATTCCGATCATCTCCTGGTTTCCCGGTCCAGCGGCCACCCTGAGTTATGATATTTCAGAATATAATTATTTTGCTTCTCGAATGATAATACGTATTTCGTGCTTGGTAGCTTCACAATTTTTCTTCAAAGAAACAATTAAAATAATATATAGTTCAATAATTCTGACATTGAAGTCTTTTAATTAACAAAGTAAAAAATCTGGGATAAATTTTGTTACACCTAATTTTACGATGGGGTTCCATCTCGCTCGGAGTTGCGGTACGAAACTATCGCCTACTGTTTTTGCCGCAAAACTGTACAAACAATCGACAGCAGGTGACGTTTCGCACCCCAAGTCCAAGGGAAACGATACCTTTTGCAGTGGTACCATTCACACTACCAAGACTATTTTTTGTTGCAGGGAAATGGTACCCTGAAATTTGCGTTAGATTCACACTTATTTGTTTCTTCTGTAAAATTTCTATTTAATACAGTCAAAGATAAGATGCGGCAAGGGTCAGGAGTGGGGACGCCGAAAATATATATGTCACTACACTACTTTTCATTGTTTCCATGGCAACCGCGTCAAATCGTGTGAAATTTGAATGAGTCACCGTCGGTGGTGAGAGCAAAGTGAGAGACTATAGCGAGGAAAAAGACTCGCCAGGCTAGCTATGAACATTGGGTTGAAGTTTCAGACGTCTAGCCTGACGATTTTCTTTAACTTATTGGAATAAAAGAAAGAAAAAAAAAGGTTATAAAGTTTCTAAAACCAACATTTTTTATTTATTTAGACTTTAAAGACACTTTAAAGGATTGCAAAAGATCTTGAAGTAATTTTAAGGAATTTCAAGAGATTTCAAGAGATTTAATGAGATTTCAAAAATTATTAAAGGATTTCAAGAGATTTATAGTGTTTTTAAGAAATTTCAAGGGATAGAAAGACTTTAAAGGATTTAAAAGAATTTTCAAGGGATGCTAATTGATTTTAGGGATTTAAAAAGAATTTTTAAAGAATTGAAAAAGAGATTTTTTCAGAAATTTCACAAGATTTAAGATATTTTGAGTGATTTTAACAAATTTGCAGGAATTGGAAGAGATTTGAAGATATTTCAAGAGATGTTAATGAACTCCAAGGGATTTTGATATATTTTAAACAATTTTAAGAGATTTACAAAGGAATCTTAAAATTTTTTTAAATCTCTTGAACATATTTTGAAATCTCTTAAAACCCCATAGAATTCTTTCAAATCTCTCGAAATATAATGAAATCCCTTTAAAATCTTTAAAATCAAGTAAAATCCCATAAAATGGTTCAAATCCTTTAAATCTTCTGTAAATCTCTTGAAATGACTTAAAATATAATTCCATGAAGTCACTTAAAATCTGGTGAAATCCTTTAAAATCTCTTAAAATCCCTTTAAAATCCTGAAAGTCACTAGAAATCTTTTAAAATCCCGGGCAACGCTAGGTAAATTTCTGCTAGTAAATAAATAAAAAAAAAGTGGTTTTGGGAACTTTTTTCATATTCTTAATACAATAAATGTAAAAAAAAGTTCATCAGACTGAACGTCTGAAACTTCAACCCAATGCTATGAACTATTCCCAAGGCGGCAGAGCTGAAAAAGAAATGGGACCAACGAAACAGATAAAAAAAAATGAGTAAGAAGTGAAACAATGTGGAAAATTAAAATTCACGAATTATTTAATTTTCGGTAACTCTTAAATTCTCAACATTTATATTCATTTAATTTCAAATTATAGAATATAAATATTTTAATTATAATTATTTTGACTAACATAATTAATTAATCGATTAATAAATTATTGCGGCTAACCAAAAATACCCAAAAAATAAATAACATATACACAAATAGATGAAAAATAAAAATTCCGAATTGTAAAATTGAATAAAAT
>CAKNXH010055518.1:21994-36774 GCA_932178445.1 Andricus quercusramuli
GATATTGGAAATTTAAACATTTGTCCATTTATAATTCGGTCCCATATTATTCTCGGCAATTACTTCCTCATAGAGGAAGCTTTGTAGTGGTGTCAAAATCCAGTTTCCAAAAAACGGTTTTTCTGAATATATTGCAAGGGGAACATATATAATTTGACGTCCTGAAAAATTGTCCGGTAGTGTACATGTGTGAGTGTATGTATGTCAAACTTTTTACGATCCTGGAATATGTGGTGAACGTGTACAGATAAAATGATAAAATTTGGCTTACTTATTCCACTATACAGATACCAAGTTGAATTTCATACAAGGGTTTTACAAAATATTTTAAAACTAATTGAAAAATTTTAATTAATAGATTAAATCTTTCAAATCATCTTCTTTGGGACTAATAAAAAATACCGAAATAATAATTATATATACTAAAATTTTGAACTTTGCCTTGGCTTTTGAGTAATTTAACAATAATAAATAAACAATAAAGAGAATCATTCTTTAAACAATACCTTTATTTTCCTCAGATATATTTTTCTGAAGAAAAAACAGATTTTTGAAATATTCTTCGAATTTTCTATGTTGGTCATATTAAATGTGAATTTTCCCTGAAGTAGTAACTAAGAGACTTTTTCTTAAAATTAAAATTAATATTTATTATTTGTTTTTAGATAAAAAGTCACAGGAAAGCTGAAAATTTCAGAGAAAACCGCAACTATCTAGCGTCATTATGTAGAAGAAGATAGTAATAAAGAATAATAATAATAAATTATATTTGTTAAATATAATTAATTTGTACCACATTCAATAGAGCAAATGAACCTTTTAGCAAATAAAATTTAAATTTAGTAGTTGAATTTTCAACCAGAAAGAGTAATTTTCCACAAGAAAAGACGAATTTTCAACAAAGTCGTTGAATTTTCAACAAAGCAGCTGAATATCCCACTGAGAAGATACATTTTCAACCAAATAATTGAATTTTCAAATACAATGAGTAATCTTTAACTGAAATATTTTAATTTTCAATTAAAAATACATTTTCAACCAAAAACAACGATTTTTCAATAAAATGGTTGAATTTTCAAACAAACAGATAAATTTGTGACTTGAAGAATGTATCTTCAACCAAAAATTGAATTTTTAACAAAGCATTTTAACTTTCTGCCAAGTAGTTCAATTTTTAACTATTGATAATGAATTTTCAATTAAAAATGGAATAGCTACATTTTGAGTTTCAACTTAAATAATGTATCGAAAAAGGCCAATCTTCAACATAATTAATGAATAGTTACATTTTCAACCAAGTAGTTGAATTTATTACCAAAAACACAAAATTTTAGCTAAATACTTACATTTTAAACTAAAAAGAGAAATTTGCAATAAAAAATGGAATAGTTAAATTTTCAGTAAAAAAATTAATTTTCACCGAAAAAATGAATTTTCAAGCAACAAGATTAGTTTTATACACAAAAGACGAATTTTTCATAAATGACTTGAAGTTTAAACTTTAAAATATCATTTTCACCAAAAATAATTGAATATTTAACTGGAAAATATTAATTTTGGATTAAAAATGGATTAATTAAAATCACAGTTGAAAAAACTAAGTTAAAAAAATTAATTTTCAAGAAATTAGTTAAATTCACAACAAAAAGATTTCCAACCAATTTCGGATAACCAACCAATTGGTCCAGCGGTACAGTATATAAAACAGACTTATGGGAGTTATTGTTATACCATTAGGCCATTTCCCTTTCGGGGTAGGCGTGACTTGCTCGGTTGGAAAAGCTAGTGAATAGGTATAGAGGTATAAAGTAGGTCAGTATATGGGTATAAGGTATATAGGTATTGACTATGTGCAGGTGAACGGGTGGCGCCACGGTGGTGACTAATGGCATTACTTGAACGTGAGAGTCGGCTGTGTCACTGTGCAATAAGTTGTGAAAAAGTGTGAAAATTGTTGAAAAAATAGTGAAAGTTTGAAATAGTTGATCGAAAATGGAAATTACAGAAAAAAAGGTAAGTAGCAATGACTTAAAAAATAAGTAATTGCATAATATTTGTCATAAATTGTGGTTCAAGTGTTTTAAAAAATGTGAATATTACAGATGGATTTGTGTTTAAGAACGGGTTTTGAGTCAGTCAATCATTCTATTAATTTTACAATGACGACTATCGAAAAAGGGAAACAATTGGCTGAAACTAACGTCATTAAAGTAGAAGAATTGAAGTCCGACGGCATGTCAAGAATATGCAGCGAAGTTATAAGACAGACATCAATAAGTGCACCAGCGTACAAAGTGAATCTTGATTTATGTACTTTTTTGTTTTAATTTATTTGTTTATTTAAAATTTTATTTTTCATTTATTTTATTTATATATTTTTTAATTTTTAATTTTATTATTTATTTGAAATACAATTTATCAATCCATTCCTAACCTCTGAAAGTAAGTCCGAATGCAGTTTTTTTTTTAATATACATAGGGCAAAGGAACCAAATAAGGATCATGTTCCAGAAAATACTTATATAGGTATATAGGTGTAAGGTATAGATGTTTTAGATTGATCTGGAATTCTCGTGTTATTTATTTAAATGACACGTTCATTCCGCAACACTACTCCGACTCAGGTTGCTGATCAATCTCTCTAGCGATCACCCCAAGTGAGGAGAGTGATATTTGAAAAATAATTATTTATCTGTCTTCTATAGCTAATTGTGAAGACAAATGTTGATTATCAACTTGATTCACCTAATATTGAAGATTCTTAATAAAATTTACAAGAACGTCTTTTTTCTCAAGGGAAATACGTGTTAAACTTCATGGGGCTTGCGCCACTTCTAAATATCATTTTTCATTTTTCTTTTCTGTGTGATTTATTTTCGTGTGGATTGAAACAAATTTCCGGGCGTTATTCATAAAAATTCGAAACAAAATTTTTGGTTGACCGTAACATACAGTGGTATGTGAGACCTCAGGATGTTAGTGCAAACATTATTTCTGTTGAATTATTGCCATGATTTAACTGAAAAGTTTATAATAAATTGAAAATTTCGAAAAAAACGTTCGACTAATTATATAAACATCTATTTATCAGCAAAAAGTATTATTTGATGTATAAGAAACAATTTGTATTCAAAACCCGTGAAAAAAAGCATAATTAGCGTCAAAAACTCGTAAAACCTAATTTTTCACTTATGGGGATTTTTTGGTACAGTATATAAAACAGACTGAGACATAATTTTAAAAATAATTATTCATCTTTATTCTATAGCTAATTATGAAGAGTAATGTTGAGTTTCAAATCGATTGAGATAATATTGAGGAATCTGAATAAAATTTACAAAATCGTCTTTTTTCTTATGGGAAATACGTGCTAAACTTCATGGGGCTTGCGCCACTTCTAAATATCATTTTTTTCAATGGATCCATTTTTGTGTGGATTCGAACAAATTTCCGGGCATTACTCATGAAAATTCGAAAAAAAATTTTGTTATTATTTGTTAATTGTACAAATTTAAAATTTTATAATTCAATGAAATTGAATTTTATAATTTAAAAAATTCTGGCATTTATAATTCGGTATTTTTACTTCTCATCAATTTATATATTGGGTATTCATTTTTTCGGTATTTTTTGGTTGGTCCCTGGATCCATTTTGTTACAAGAGTACAAATTTTAACAAAGTTCGTAATATATCTAAATTATTATTTAAAACTTTTTAAGAAGGAAGAGTAATATCGGGATTTTGAACAATTTGGACTTTTATAGAACAATAGGAACAACTTTGGATAAGATATGAAGGCAAAGTTACTTGATATGTACATTTTAAGGACTTATACAACAACAAATCAGTTTTCAGTAATTTAAATAAACTCTTTGATTATTTTCCTAATTATATTTTCCCTAATTTTTGGAAGAAAAGTAGATTATTAAAAATATGGATTTAAAAATCTACGACTTGGCGCCACGAAAATAAGCGGCTTTCACACCGCCTCTATAACACTGGAATTATAGCTATATATATTATATATATATGCAACGACCACAAACTTGCCTGGAGCGCCAACAACCGGTATATGGCCCTACTAATCCCTTGCCGCATCTAGGTACTAATATGTTAAAGTAAACATCCCAGTAATCGTGACCTTCGTCCCAGTAATCGCGATGGCAATTTTCTTGCTTTTTATGAGTGTAAATTCATGAAGAGTAATACAGTCTTCAAATATCCTATTCGTCTGAATTCAGCAACATTTTTGTAGGGAAACTTATTCATTTAAAAGTGTCAACAACCATTAATTTCAGTGTCGGCCAACTCATTTTAATCCGCGAGATTTTAAGTCAAGCTCCAATTCGCCAGAATTCGCTAGCGCGAATACAGTTAAAAACTGGCCTATTCAATCGAATTCTTCAGGTATAACTAACGCGCTGGGGCATATAGGAGCTGTTGTAAATATATATTAATGATTCCCGTAGCTCAGTGTTGCCCTCTGGACTCAAACACTTGGGATCGCTGGTTCGAGACTCGAGTCATGCAATTTTGATTCATTTTTTTTAAATACCTTGACCACGAATTAAGGCAAATTGACACGCATTCAATTCGCGCTGGCTCAGCTCGTTTCAACGAATCAGAAAGCAGCATTCGGGCGAACAAAACATGATAATTCGCCGCAATCCTGCCGATTTAGTTTCATTTTACTGGGATAGTAAACTTCAATTATCTTATTTGAAAAATTCGAGTCTGGGCACAGGGGGGGGGGCAAGCCCTTCACCCCTGGATCCACGCCTGAGTTCGAATGCTTCAAACTTAAAAAATTTCGGAAAATTAAATCCGACCTTGCTTTTTGTGATGACAGATGTACTGGGGCCTATATATAAAAATAATTTAGAGTTCTATCCATTTACAACAGAATTAATAAATATTAACCTTATAATAAAAATAACTACAGAAATGAATTCTACGTGAAAAACTACTATTTAAAATGTCTGTCTCATAAAAAGCGATGGCTACACCACAGAGGGTTCCAAGTTCTTTTCACTTGGTAAACAGCTCCAAAATACATTGCATTGGTTCTCTATCCTTTTGAAGCGGTATAACGAGGGAAAAGAACTTGGAACCCTCTGCAGTGGAGCCGTCGAAATGTAATGTTCAATATATAATGTCTCACGCTTTTATTTCTAGTCCCCTTTTTCAAAAGAAATTATTTCGTTTTTTTTAGGACATTTTGATGAGAGCTTGTTTTAAAAAATGTTTACTTATATATTTAAAATCAATTTGGACAAAAATTGAAAATGCAATATTTCACGTAGAATCCATTGGCGTGGTTATTTCTATCATAAGGTTATTTGGAAATCTTTTTACACCTTTTAAAGTCTTCTTGAAATATTTTGCATTTTTGTGAATTCTTTTGAAATGTTTCAAAATCCTGTCATTCATGATTAAAAAAATGAGGAAGCTCATTTTTCTCTCAGGCTTAAGATGGTTATTGCCCAATATGTCGAAGGCATTTTTGGTTAGAGTTGGGTTTTTTGTTTGAATATCATGCACGGGATTGTCCCGGTATATATTATCAGTCACGGAAGCATTATTATAATGCAATCAAGTGATCTGATAAGAGCGTGTGCCTTGACATATTGGGCGAAGCCAGGTTTTTACCCCATCATTCACGGACTGGGTTGCAGTCAAGTGCATGATGGGGGGACCTACAGCTTAAGGTGGGTTCCGAACCACCAGAACCTCGGTAAAGGTACATAGAAAAATTTCTAGAGGTACCGGCTCAGGGATCGAACCCCGGACCTCTGAGGTGAAGTCCGAGCGTCTAACCAACTGAGCCACCGAGGCTCTTATTATTATTATTATTATTATTATTATTATACCATTAAGCCTTTTCCCTTCCGGGGTAGGCGTGACTTGTTCGGTTGGAAAGTAGTGAAATAGGTATATAGGTATGAGGTTGATCGGTATATGGGTATAGGGTGGATGGGTATGCAGGTGTTATGTATAGATGTTTTAGATTGATCTGGAGTTCTCGTGTTATTTATATAAATGACACGTTCACTCCGCAACACTGCTCCGACCCAGGTTGCTAATAAATCTCTCTAGCGATCACCCCAAGTGAGGAGCCTCACAAAATTATTATGTATGGTTCCCCACCTGGGCCCATTAGTATCCAAGGTCTTTGTTTCAGGCATCATTCACTCTATTGTCACTCTGTTTATAAACTATTTGTCGCCACACATTTCTGTCCTGGCATACTACTCTAGCTTCATTCACGTCCATGCATTTTTTCATGCAGGCTCTTGTATTTCTATGGCTTCTTATGTCTCTTCGTATTAGTGTCTCATTCACAGATTCTAACCACCTTAGCTGATTTCTTTCCCATATGTCAACTAGTGTCTCCCCTGTACCACATTCTTTGAGGATTGTCTCGTTATGTACTTTGTCCATCAGTGTTTTCCCGCATATTATGCGCAGAGGTTTCATGCCGATCGCGTTGATTTTACTCCTGTCTTTTTCTTGACAGGTCCATGTCTCGCTACCGTATAGTACAGTCGGTACGAAAATAGAGTTATGTATGGCCATTTTAGCTTTTTTTGATATGTTTTTATTTGTGAAGATGGACCTTGCTCTACCGATAACCTGCTTACCCTTATTTATGCGCCTATCTAATTCCCCATCTATTTTTCCGTCGCTAGTGAATAGACTACCTAGATATACGTACTTGTCAACTTGTTCTAATTTCTCATCATTTAGGACTATGTTGCATATTGTTTTCTCACTTTTTCCCTCAGTAAGATTGTAGTTTAAGTTAACGTTTGTTTGCAATCTACTGAAATCTTTGAAATATTTTGCAATCTTTTGAAGTCTTTAGAATTTATGTGCAATCTTTTGAAGATTTCATAAATATTTATTTAATTTTTGACTCATGTAAGATTTTAGTTCAAAATAACGTTTACCGAAGATGTTCACACATAAATCTATCTCGGATCGTAGTTTAGGGAACAAGTATAATTTTTTTTTAATAATTAATGTGGACATGAAAGTGAAGATGTAAGACATGTTTCATTAATAATTTTTTAGGTAGAATCCATTAGCGTGGTTATATATAACATGAGGTTATTATTTATTGATTTGTTTATAACAAATTTTTAAATAATAAAGTCTTCAACTAAATTTTCATGCCACAAATTATTACTGATAGCGTTGCTAGAATTCCAGTAGTTACTTTTTGGATATCCCTTTGGGTTTAACCATGGACTGAAGCGGATATAGGCAAAACAGGTTAGTTTTTTATTAAAACTAACCAGGGAAAGAAAGTTAACACATAACACATGTCTCGTTAGTAAATTTTCACAGAGAATTCATTGGTGTAGGCCTAAAGAGGCTAAAACTGTAAATCAACTCCATATATGCTCTAAAATCCCTAAAACACATATGCAAAGTTTCATGCTTTCATACAAACATGCAAGGTTTTTCCGTCTAACCTCATGCGAAAAGATGCTGAGACAACCATTCGCAAGGGCACATGTGCGTAGATTTGCCCCTGACTCGCGTTGAAGGCACCGAGAACTGCCGCCCCCCTGATGGAGTATCATTATTATTAACTTTATTTAAAAATATGTAAATGTAGATAATATGCCTTTTTTCGGGAAACTCTGGACCGAGTTACGCTTGAATCCTAGTGGAGAAATGTACGTTCGTTTTTGGAAACTAGGTTCGCGGCCCGTATAAAGGCCGAGATCCTCGAGTCAAAAAATACATTTGCGTGGTTGTGCCTTTTATATCAAAATCTTGAGACTAAGTATACCTCAAATCCTCGAATTTGTGTAGCTATGGCACACTTTTCTGTATACAGTGATCCAGCGATATAAAACACTCATTGTCCATGAAAAATGTAGATAGCAACACGAAGAAAATGAAATTGTCCAGCAAGTTTCAATATATTCTCCTGAAATTCTTCAATTAGAAAAGCTTCTATTTATAGATTGTTCGGTTGTTAACATCATACTTCCAATTCGAAATAAAACTGTATCTACAATCCAAAAGCATTCACACTGTATTGACACACGGATTCCCATTATTAGAATGGAATTGATTTCTTTCCATTTGAAATTGTTTATACATATATTAAATCTTTCAAACTAAAACTGTTAGTTTTGAAAGCTTTTATTTATAAATTACAGAATAATATTGTAGAATATTCTATTTAAAGAAATGTAATTATTAGCACCCAAAAATTACCGATGCGAAAAGAATCAATGCGGTGACTGGAAAATGATGAAGATTACTCTTAATAAATAAATAATTGAGACCCACCTCCGTTGCGTGATCCTTCCTATCTAGAAAAGTCTCAAGATGTTCTTGTATCTCGAGCATTCCAAAACGCAAGGACTCGTTGAGTCTTTGATGTCCGAAAACTGTTGTCGAGAACCACACCAGAGGCGGTTCCCCTTTTGTACTGAGTAATTCGGCATGACTAGATAAATGAGAACCCAGTTGTGCTGAGGCTGGACTCCCGTTGTTAAACAAGGCACTCGCTTCTCGAGTAAGACCTACCGATTTACTACAAACATCCTACAACAATAAAAAGTATTATAATAATCTGTTTTTAAAGTTTCTTAGGATAACGGAAATTCCTTTAAATGTTGTTATTTACTCTTAAGATTCTGTTTAACAGTTGGAAAAAATCCAAAGCATTGTAAGACGCCTGCGTCGTTAGGGTTTGTATCTGCTGTCTCCATATTTCTTCGTTGTCATCACGAACTACTTGTCTGAACGGAATCAAAGTGGACAGATTTGGTGAAGCATTGCAGGGAGTAACGTCGCCCAAATCACCAGCACTCGAGCCACTAAAACAGAAATATTAATTTGGGGATAAGTCGAACAAAGTACAGTCTCTCTCCTTGATGTGAAACTTACGATGTATCAGACCTTGTTGATGAATCATGACGAGATCGACTCGGAATCAAGGGAAGCGATGACGGTGGGAATATTCCAGACATGCTGTTAACTTCTTGTCCTACTACTGTGCCTCCAGGAACTTCATCCAGTGGGGATTCAGACCCGACTTCATCGTCTGATGATTCCTCCGCCATTCCTCGCTAATTAAAAACGGTGAAGAGGTTGAAGATTTTGTTTGATGGAAGTTTTGAAAATTGAAAATACGAAGACAAAACATTTCTTTACATACCCTTGTAGTTTGTTTGCTAGAGGATAATGTCTTTTCACTGAGGCTCTCCTCGAACTGTCGGAGACTTGGTTCCCTTTCTTCTCCTTCGCTGAGTGGTCGCCTTCGCACTCCCCAGTTGAAATTATCTGTACTCTCACCCTCAACGCTTTCGCTCTCATATTCAAGGAAATCAAAGTCTTTGAAGACTCCAAACTGCTCATCATCCCGACGCGAACCGCCGCTCAAATCGTTATTGGCTCCAGAAACTTCTTCCGTCGACGAGGCCATCGAGGACTGTCTTTCCATCAAGTCGGAGCTCTGGCTGAATATCACCTGTTAGAATAGAAAGAAAGCCGTATTATTAGGAATAATCATCTTGAAATTGCAGTTTATACCACATAGCCACAAATCAGAATAGTGAATTATCTAATCGACCCTACATGCTTGAATATTGATGTATTTTTAAAATACCAAAGTGCAATGATGTTATTGTCACATTAACCCTTTCATGTCACAAGTTTGTAAAATTGTAGCAATTAATTAGGTAGATTGTGAATTCGAATCTTCACTGGAGAAAAGTATTTTTAAAAAAGACAGTGAGATTAAGTCCTAACAAAGGTCATTTAATTTTTATAAACCAAACGACCTGGAAGGGTTAATTTATTTGTAATTTATTAATGTTTAAAATCTGCTTATAAAGCAAAAGAAACTCAAGCCGTGAAATATTGGTAGCTCTTCTAAATTTGGAATTGGTTGACAAAAACACGGCCCCACAGTCCCTACTGTGAATGTTGTGAACTACGCGAAGTAGGGAACGCTTTAACAAAAATATGAGACTTTCAAGGGGAAATAAGAGGATATGGAAGAACAGTAATCATGCAATCGATCACTTGCATTTTTTTGAATATAAGGGCCATAAGCTTTCCGAATTGTTTCAAGTTTATCTCGAAAACGGGAACTATTTTTTATGAACAAAGGCAGGATATGATGTAAAAGTTGCGCTCGTATCAAGCCTTAAATTAACGCCATAAATCGCTGCCCATGTGACATAAAATGATCTGATTTTAATGAACAATAGCTTATTTTCTCGAGAAAAAGATTCTCTAAAACTTGATCTCATCCAATGTTTGACAACATTTTTAAAAATTATTTTTTAATGATTTCAGCTATTAAAAGAATGATTTTCAAACATTGGACAAAGACAAGTTGTGGAGAATAATTTTCCTGAGAAAATAAGCCAGCATTCATTAAAATTTAATCTTTTTTTTTTTTAATTGGCAAACAAGCAATAATAAGACGTTTTTTCAGAAATAAAATTTTTGAAGTCAAATATTGGTGTATGTTTCAAATTTTTTAAGGAAAAATAATCTTGTCTGCTCTCAACGATACCATCAATAATAATATTGAAATTCTCTAAAGTATAATTAAATATGTTTCCACCGGACCTGCTTTTCGTGCCCGTTAATTAAATTTTATTTATACTGAAAACATTTCCAACTTGTACTACTTTGAAAAAAACAAAACAATTTGAATTCGTTGTTATTGTCAAAATGGAGAGGGCTTCAATCACATTTCTCCCTTAAATTTCAGTCTACGAAAATTTGAATTATGTTTAAATTCGAATAGTTATACTTTGACTTTACGATTGAAATATAAGTACCGGGCTGTGAGGCCTGCAAAATGTAAATACAAAACCTTCATAAAAATCAAAACTCAAAATGAAGACTTCTTTGAATTTGCAAAAAGTGGAAGCACAACAACCTGTGCATGTCTTAATGAGTGCACATTGTTTAAGAAATCCGTTTACCTTACTGTACAATGTCATGGAACTAATATGTTCATCCTAAAAAATGAGGAGACAAGGAGAGTATGGTTTAAAAATAGTCTGTACATTTTTACAAATGTACGGTCGACAAAATAGAAATGCAGGAACAACTGCACTGATGATACACATAATAATTGCACAAGAAAAACTTACAGATGGGCTCTTTGGAAGTCCGACTCGCTGTCCGCAGGTGGTCAGAAGATTCACCAAGCACTCTCTGACACGTCCCTATAATTGAAAAATTCAATTATGTTAAATTATCTCTATCGTTTTAAAGTATAATGGTAAACCTTCTCAATAATCTGTTAACTAACCTGAGACATCCAAGGTCTTTTCCATCCAGAAATAGCGTTACCATCGGCAGGAGAAAGCGACAACGACCGTCTTGGAAAATTGAGATTCTTTTCCTCTCCGACCAAGCGAATTAACCATCGTCTTCCAATCACCGGTGTTTGTGAAAGGTCGAAGGTAAAGTCCATAGTTCTCCCTATTCGCACGAAATCATAATGAAAGAACAGAAAGAAGAGGATAGATATAAGTCTAAGCCAAGGCAAAGACCCCACCTTTCGTAAAATAATTCTGTTCATTTGTGAAAATTCTAAACGACAATACTACTCAATTTTGGAAATTCGCAAAGCAAGGAGGAAAGTATTCCTTTCAATGTCTGGGAAGCTTCAATCTAGCGTTATTATTCTTATCGCAACCTGATCGTCAGCGGATAAGTAGTCCGTTCGACAAGTGCCGTCCACAAAAGTGGGGTAGCAAAATGAAGAAAATAAAATTTGTTATTGTGATCAAATGCATGCAAATTCGGGCAAAGTCTGGTAAATAAAGTGTGCTTACCAGGCAATTCCTTTTTGGTGAATATCTCCGTGTCTGTAAAACTTGGATGCGGCGAAACTAAAGATGAATCCCAACTAGAGCCGTGAACAGATATGGGTGGTGCTACGAGAGTTGAGGAACGAGTGACAACCAGTTTTAGGATCTTGAGTGATTCTCTCCATTGTGGCCCCTGATGAAGGAGACCATACAATTTATAGAAAATATATTTAAACAATTGCGATATTTCATCTAAAATGGAGAGTATAGGGTTCTAAAATAATACACACCTCGACGTATTTTGAGATAACTCTGAGCAGTTCAGTAGTAATAGGTTGGGCTGCTTGAGAAGCGAGATCGACATAATGTAGCATACAGTGTATGATACTCAAAACTGGCAGAGCCAAATTTCCAGGTCCCTTCTCCAAAACTTCTACCAGGAACGCGAGCATGTTGAAACTCAAATGTGCATACGTATCGTAAAGATATTTAACAACGCATTTCGTCCATTGGAAACTCTCTTTGCTGAAGGTGCGACGACTATATAAAGTCATGACAGTTCCCAAGTTTTCCAATTTCTTGCCTTTTTCAGCGCTCATCTACACATAAAATAGCTATTATAATAAGCACATCAAATAATACTGAATAAAAGTATATTTTTGTCCTTATTTTAAATTTGAATGCTTAATAAAGTAATAATAAACATAGTTTTAGAAACTTTCAGACTATTCCAGAAAACTCTGGAAAATTCTGAAACACTCTCAGAATGTTCAATAAAAAAAGTTTTTTGCAACACTGTACGGGAAGTTCTCAGTATATGCACCAAAAAATGAGCAGAGAATGGGCGATTCTTGATGAAGTCAAAGTGTGCGGGAATCATAACATTCCCAAACAAAATTTCATGCGGGAATGTTGACCATCAAGCATACTTTGAAGGAAAGTGTGTAGCTGCTGTATTCCACACGCACGGAAATTAAGGGAACCGCTAGTTTCTGATTGGTCGAAAGAATTATCACAACCAATCTGAAGCCACCGGATGCGTGGGTAGGTATTCGCTTGTCCGAAATTTCATTTTCCCTAAAACTCATTTTGCCGAAAAAAAATAGATGGGCTTCTGCTTGCCCAATTAAACTTGGCAAGCAGAAGCCCATCTATCAATTGTTTCGAAGGCGGCTAGTAATCTAGTGATTTTTTCGGCAAAATGAGTTTTAGGGAAAATTAAATTTCGGACAAGTGAATACCTACCGATGCGTGATCCAACATTATAAACTGCCATTGGCTCAAATTTTACGCGCGCGATTCAAAATCAAATTAATTTAATTCGATTTTGAATCGCGCGCCAGATTACAGCCAATTGCAGAATTTGTCAGCTTTTCTTTTCTTTTTTTTTTTGTCAGAATTTCGTCAGCTGAGAAGTTGACTGTTTAGGTTAGTTTGCCTGGTGCAACTTCGTGTATCTTTGGGAAGCTTACGTTTGAGAGAGTCGAGTGTAAATCATTTTAGTTCGTTTTTTCCCCTCTCGGGGTGCCTCGCCCCCGAGTCCCCCACGGGGGCTCCGCCCCTCGGTCCCGCCCTCCGCCCAACAATCTTATTACCTACCAATATTTCTTATGTCACGAACTTCCCTTTACAGGGGTTGCAAAAAATAGTATATGATACGCATTAGGTATTTTCACTTCAACCATCAACTAACTTCACATCGTTGAGTGCTGAGGGGGAAAAAATGGAGCAAATTCATGGAATTCGGTCTATTCTTGCCCTATTTTGCTAATATCTCCGTTAAAACTACTTTTTTCTATCTAAGACATCTAAGTGCCCTCGTGAAAAGAAAGACCAACTTTAGATCACATTTAGACCAGTTTCAAACCACGTTTGGTCGTTTTCTGGTCTTTTACCTTTCAGCCTATACCTGCATCAATTTTAGGGCATTGAAATAGACACCACTCTCTCTGTTAAAAAAGGATAGCTGTCTATATCAACAGACTAGCTATACCTGAAAGTCCCAAAGAACCTGAGATGATTTATTATTATTTACGAGATCTAGAAGGCTTCAACCAGTTGCCGTTATATTTATGGAACTCTGTCCCTCCTTCCATCTCGTCATCTCTTTCTGTTGAAACTTACAAGAAAGAGCGCCTCCTTTACAATCTATGACTCGTGATGAGCCTAATAATGAGGGGATATTGGGGGTTCAAACTGCCGGGACAAGAATATACCTGCCTATACTGTGATCTAAAGTTGGTCTTTCTTTTCACGAGGGTGTATTTGGAAATTAGTTTTTATTTTTTAATTAATATTTAATGAAATAATAAAATTATAATTAATATTATTAATTGCGAATATATTATGAAAATAAAGTTAAGTACCTAATTCCCGCAATAAAGAACGTTTAAAAAAAAAACATTTAAATTTTATACTTTGTAAATAAGAATTCTTTTGAATTTGCAAACTATAATCAATGAAGCTGCAATTAATTCTAAAAATATTTTCGGCTATTTCAAAAGAATTATAAAATTTTAGAAACGCTTAACAGTTGAAGTTTTACGATCTGTAATTTTTTAAAGCTTCCGACTTAGAAAACTTATGTTCACTGCATTTTATAGGTTCTGGTTTTCTATAGATTAAATAGTATGAACATTCGAAAAATTTCCAATTAGATTTCTATAAAGAAAAATCCCCCTATCCTGGTTTGAATTATTTGTAAATTACAAGAATTTCCAATTTGAAGTTCTTATAGGAAGAACGTTCAAATTCCATCTCTCTAAATTTTATATAATTTATTAAAAATTTGAAAAGCTTTTAGTATGCATTACAACTTTGACGTTTATAATTTTTTTAAATATTTTTTAAAAATTGGTTCACTTCACTTTTAAATGTTATATATATATATAATTAAAAAAAAAGTCAAACAACCACCGCAGGGCACCACTAAGAGCAACTGCCATCTTGAAAAAATGTCAATGGCCCCCAGT